>VYZP01053992.1:41300-71779 GCA_013400635.1 Hypocryptadius cinnamomeus
CAACTCCCAAGCACAGCACGAAGGTCAGCAGTGAGAAAAACAAATTTGGTTTTGGACAGGAGTCCAGCTGTGTTGATGGGAGTTGTGTTGATTGTCTTTGGGGCCTGAGAGCTGTAACCATTGAGCATTGTGCCAGAATGGGCCTAAAATCACTTATCTTTTTGAGGCAGTCCACTAAAATAGGCCAATCCTAACCTTGGATTTCTTTCCTCAGATTAAATAAATGTAAGGCCTCTGGTGCTTACTTGGTTATCATTGTCTGAGCTGTGTGTTATCCTTTGCGTTTTTGTTTGTCTGGGAGTTTTGGTGGCAAAAAACACGTCAGTGTCATTCTTTATGGAGCTGTCTCTCTGTCCTGCACCAGGAAACACATCCTTTCTATGCAACTGCCATGTGTTGGCACAAGGACTGATGCTGCCTTCAGCCATGAAAGCTGGATTCTGGCATGGAGGCTTTCCTGGAGGTGGACACCGAATTGGGCAGGGAAGGGATGGAGAGGAAACTTGAGGGGAAATGCTAGTTTCTTTCAAATGCTCATTGTGCCTAGGATGATGATTCTTTGTCTTGCTGCCTGCCTGGCTAACCAAAGCTGTGTTGACAGCAACTCAAAGTGCATATTTGCATTCTTATTCTTGCCATATTGTAAAAATTGCCTACAGCTAGAAAGTTAGACGGAAAACATTTGGTCCCTCCAAAATTAGAAGGGAAATGCATTTTGAAGTGTTCTTTTCAGCTAGAAGCAAGGGTTAGAATTTGCTGTGTATTACTGTATATTTTCTAATAGAACAGGTTTACTTGCCACTTAAAATAACTTTGTTTCACAACAACAGCTTCAAGAGAAAGGCATAAACTGCAAAGCTGCCTGAAAATGCACCGTGTTTCAAGCCTGTCTATAAATAATTGTTTCCTCTTATGTTTTCATCTTGAATCAACTTCTTGGTTGTCCCCCCACAAAACAAATTGTGCTGGCACCAGCTTCTTGTGTGCTTCCCAGTGGGTTGCCTGCCTGTAACACAGGCCAGCCAAGTCCTGCCTGCAGGCCAGGCAGGGGGTCACATCGTGGTACTTAACAGCCAAACATCAGCCCTGTGAGAGGACTATGGCTTAGCCCAGCTCTCCTGGCTCCTCTTTCTGATGCTCTGAAATTGCAGCATTCCTGTATGCAAACCAGAAGGTACAGTTGAAATCCTGCTAAGCAAGAGGGACCGTCTTTTTTGTTTATAGGGATGGCAGGGCAGTGGGGAAATGCAGGCCCCTTGTTGAGACCTAGCAATAAATGACTCTCCATTTTGTTATGTCTTAAACTCCTGGTAGTCCAGGAGTTGTTCAGACTTCACAATTTTTGTGTGTAATAACCAAATTTTCAGTGTGAAAATCTGCAGAATGATTCTCTTGACTTGGAC
The DNA here is from genome assembly GCA_013400635.1 of Hypocryptadius cinnamomeus. NCBI lineage: Eukaryota > Metazoa > Chordata > Aves > Passeriformes > Zosteropidae > Hypocryptadius > Hypocryptadius cinnamomeus. Next base: position 42,704 of record VYZP01053992.1, read on the forward strand.
AATCTTCTGAATTGTATTAAAAATGTGTTTGTTCATAGCTCTTTAGATTCACTTTGGGTATGTCAAAAAAGTAACACTTGGGGAAAAAAAAAAGAAAAAGCCCCAAAACTTTGGCTTAGTACATTTCCGTTATAAAACGAAGCATGGGTTTTGTGGAATTCTGTGCTGTTTCGGGCTTTTGTGTAAAAGGCTGGAGGAAGATTGTTATTTAAACCAGGTGCAAATAAATATCCCTGTAATGTATATGAACAAATTTAAACTGCGTATTGTACGTATATAAACTGTATATTAAAGACACTATTTTCATGATACTTCAAATGCGTACAGATTTTGTTGTACTAAATTGGTCGGGTTGTGTGTATTATATAAAAGGGTTGGCTTTCATTTAGTAATTTCACTGACTTATCCTCTTGCTCATCTCAGTATAATTTGGAAATAAGCACTTCTCAAATAGTGAATTTCGCAAAGTGAGATTGGGATAATTGAGAGGAGTAATCAGGCTTTTGCATTTAACCTCTCAAGACATGTTACTTTTCCCTGTCTTGTAATTTCACTTGTTCCCCTTCAGCAAGAATATCGAGCTGTGTTTCCCCAAAGAATTTGTTGCCAGACAGCTTGCCAGTCTCTAGCAGACGTTCACCTAGAACATTATTTTCCCAAGCCCTATTATCTTTGTTTTGGAGGAAAGCATTCCATTATAATTTGGGTATGCTTTTAAGTGCAAGACCATGCTCAAATATTCCTGCTTTGCAGAAAGTTTCTGGGGCATTTATTGGCTGGGGAGGAAATCAGAGACAAAGCAATGTTGTGCTGTAAGGTTGCACGTTGCCTGTTCTCACTTCCTTCAATACTGGCAATGGAGGGAAATGTCAACTCTACAACCATCAATGTGTTATGCAGCTAAGTTGCTACTGTGCCAGATTCCTTTGGGCTGAAGCTTCATTGGCTGATACCAGGCCAAGAGAAAGTTTACTACAGCACAACAGTAGTTGTGGAAGGGTTTATGGAAGGAATCATTAATATATGTTTATGAGATATAAAGCAGGGCAGAATCTGACGCAGTAGTTGCCACTGGATTTGAGACAGATGGCATTTACTTGCCTCCAACCCTCACACCTGGGAGAGGAAAGAAGTGTGTCTGGAGGCAGGGTGTTCATCACAGGGGGGTGAGGGGAAGGACAGAGAGAAGCAGAATTGCTTTCACAAGTTAAGAAAAATCTCATTCACCTTGAGCAGGTCTGTCTAGGGCACATCTCTGCTCCCCTCTCCTAAGAAGGGAAAGAAAAAAAAATTAATTTTTTGAATGCTCCAGTCAGTTGGGTCCAGCTTGAGCAAAAAGATCTCCAGGATACAGGGTAGCATTCACTGCATGTAGGGGGAGTGGAGGGCTGTAGCCTGAATCCAAATATGTCCATCTTCCTATAAGGAAAGCGCTGTTCTAAACCAGGCAGGTATATTATTTATATATATATATTTATATGTTATGCATAGCAGTCACCAAGCCTGACACAATTCTCCTGATTAGTCACCATGGCTACCTATAAACATGAATAAAGAATAGAGGCAGGGTTGGGACCTGAAACCACAGCTCTCTTCTCTTTGGAAAGCACAAACATAATACTCTTGGACATGCACCTCCTCTTGGTGTGGTACAATCAGCTAGAGCTCTCCTGGGTCTGTTAGGTGTGTATATTCCTCTCACTGGGGCTCCTGTCCTTGAGCTGCTGTGGGACCCGGGGTGCTGACAGAGCCTGACATCCTGGCTCGTGTCACCACTGATTAATCCCTGGAGTCCTTGGTTGCAGAGGACTGTGCTAGCTCAGGTCGTCACTAGCTTGGGGCACTACACCACGCTCTGCTGCCCAGGTATAAACACATTTTATGTCACCAGATGCACACGTCACATGTAAGCACTTTCTCCTGTGCACTGAGTGACTCAAAGCTGCAAACCTGGGCGAAGCTCCCATGTTCTCCCCTTTTTCTGTGCCGTGAGCACATGATGGGATTTGCCATTGCAGAATGAACATAAAATCAGTCCTGCTTGTGCAGTTTGCCCTTGGTGATTTTGCTTAGGCTCTCAGTGCTGCTGGACCATTTCCCTAGCAGCCTCTCTTCTATGTCAGCATTATTTTTAAGGATTCTCTTACTGACCACTACCTCTGTCTGTATGGGCAACTGTTGGAACAGCAGCTCTGGTAGTTTCACAATTAATTGTATTCTGGTAGTTTCACTATTAATTGTATTCTGTATATAGAATTCTTTTCTCTTTCCTGTGATTGTCTCACTCAATGAAGATCAATTTTTGTTGAAAGCTGGCAGTATTTATATTTTTATTCAGTTGCCTGGATCCAGCATTTCTCCTTTCCCCGCAGGATAAATCATTTTCTATTCATTCTTACTTGGCATAATAAAGAGCTGATGTGAAGAGTGGCTTTGAGAAGTAGGTGTTTTCTCACCATTCTCTCCATCAGATTCCAAAGGTGGAAAGCTCAAGATGGGTAACCAGGCCACCACAATGGGACAACAGAAATAAGACTCAAATATTTATTTATTGCTCAACAAGACCTCAAAATGCCCTTGACTCCTGGGCGGGACAAAAGGAATCTCTTGCCAAACACGCTTGGAATAAATGAAAACCACTCCTCACAGGGAGTCTGGGGTAGGAGGAAAAAGAATAAAAGGGAAAAAAATAGAGACTTTTTTGAGGACAAGGAGAAAATATTTCTAAGGTGCCAAGACTAAGGAGCTGGCAGTGAAGTGGAGGGACGTGTCCCCTGGCTGTGTGTGGCAGTAATTGCTGTAGTACTTGTACATGCCACACAGTGTCAGACTGGCACACAGCCACTGAGAATGGAACCTGCTGGAGGGGCTGCAGTGGGTGATGGATGGGTTCAAGGACCTCATTAGGACTCTCTGCCAACCACACAAGAGCTTTGTCATGAGAAGGAACTGTTTTAATTGTGCTGGTGCTGTTCCATTGTACAGAATCAACAATTATTGTTAATGAACATGGGGGTCAGTGAGGCAGGTCTCCGGGGCTGGGTTTCCAGTGGATCAGTGCAAGCAGAAAGCAGGAGGAAACTCTAGTAGGTCAGCAGTGTAAGACCTGGCAGAATGTCTGGCAGAGCCCTGAAGAACTGCATATATCTTGGCTAATCTTAATTATTTAACTGCAGCTCTGCAAGGGGGAGAAACATATGACAGCTAGAAACTATCCTAAGTGCTAGTCCTAGATAGTAGCCTCTGCTCCTGATGAGTGTAGCCTTGGCCATCCTGGTAACTGGCCCTCCAGTTTCCTCCTGAAAAACATGGATGTTTTTATCCCTCAAAAAGGACTGAAAAATTGCACTGGATTAGTATTTCATTGAATGATAGAATCATTTGGGTTGGAAGGGACCTTTAAAGATCATCTCATCCAACCCCCTACCTTCCACTAGACGAAGCTGCTCCAAGCCCCATCCAACCTGGGCTTGCGTACTTGAAGGGATCCACAATTTCTCTGGGCAATTTCTCTGCCCCATCATAAGAAATTTCTTCCTTCTGTTCCAACTTAATCTACCCTCTTTCAGTTTAAAACCACTGCCTTCTGTCCTCTTGCTACAGACCCAGATAAAAAGCCTCTCTCCATCTTTCCTGTGAGCCACCTCTATGTGTTAAAAGGCAGCACTAAGATTACCCTGGAGCCTTCTCCAGGCTAAGCAACCAAAACTCTCGGCCTGTCTTAATAGGAGAGGTGTTTGATTTTCATGGCTCTGAAATTTCTTCTTTCGCAACAAATCAGTGAAACTGCAATAGAGATGGGCACAGTGTTCCCTCTGCATCCTTGTAGGTCTGCAGTTACTCTTGCCTTACTGTTGATTGCTGAAACATCTTTATCTTCTGATTCCTTTAACGAAAGGCAGTGATTTTTAAAGTTTTTTATCTTACCTGTTGAGTAAGGCTTCCAATAATTCATCTTTCCTGATTAAAAAGAAAAATAAATCCAATATTGTTTCTTCCTCTGATTCTTCTCTGCTAAAGTTGGTTTACTGAAAAAGGAAGTGTCATTTCACAGATTCCACAATGTTCATTTTTATTTTATACAATTCAATCTGAGCTCCTTGTACAATGCTAAAAACTAGGACTTGGAAACTGAGCCTCCAGAAGGAATGTGGCAGGCCAAGGATAAAAGGCATACAAATTTAAAAAGCAATAAACAGTACAAATCAAAGTCTCCCAATTTCACCTACAAACCCAACCCAACATATCCTCCCATTTTGTCAGCCTCCTTTGCTACCATTTGGTCTTCAGAGCCTGACAGGGTCCCTCTTGCCATGGGTGATGGTGTGATTGCAGGAGCGGGTGGCTGCCCAAATCTGTTCCCATGTGGACCCCTACTGCCATGTCCAGACAAACTTCATCCTCTTCCTGATCTGCTGCTGCTGTCTGCACCCCTCCTCCTCCTCTGAGATCTTTAACCCCTGAGCTTCCACTGCAGTGAGTTTGGCTTCCACCATGCTTGCAAATCCTGAATGAATCAAGTACAGAGATAGCCACATATAAAAGCAGGTAAGTAATGCTCATAAAATACCCCACTGCTGTTTAAAAAAACAGAGAAAGGCAAAGCATAAGTAAAATTAATTACATTTAGGCACCAGGTTCTTAATCTTAAGCTTGAAATTTTAGGCCTGATCGCGAACCTGCCCAAAGCCATGAATTTCCATATCCAAGATGCAGCTTTGAAAACTTTTTCAAAGCCTTGCCTTTGAGCTGTGGAAAGCCAGACATAAGGAGCAGTTTCTGAGGGAGAGAGGAGAGGCCTCTCTGTCACACTGCACCTTTCATCTCCAAACACAAAGGACCGACGTATAGGAAAAGAACAAATGTAAGCCAAGCTGCAGCACCTCAGCCTGAGGTTGCAGCCTGGCATCACCTCCCTTGCAGCAGCCCCAAGCAAAGTGCATGGCAAAGGAATGGGAACAGGAAACACCAGAATGGTTTTTGTGACTGCTTTCCCCACCTCTAATGATTTACATCTCAGGGGCTTTCAGAGACAGTAGTGGTATTTTGTGTTTAAAAGTCACTGTCTTCACTAATGAGTTTTGAAGTCTCATGCTAAAATGCAAATTTTTACCTGTGGCTTATGTTGGATTTTGTTCAGAAGCACTAAGCAAAAATCTAGGTTATTGGAACAGATGCATTCAAAGACCCCAGTGCCACCACTAAAACAGTGACAGTGTGTTGTGTTTGTAAACAGTATGTGACTCTGCCTCTGGTATTTTTGTCCTTGGATGCTTTTCTGAGGTGTTACAACTTTCTATTGGTACTCACAGAGCTTGACATTCATGCAGCAAGGTGTGGAGCACTTGGAATTAGGGGATGCTTGTTTCTGACTGGTTTAAAAAACCCTCCCAATTGACAAAGGATGCAGTTTGCACTAACTCATAGGAATCTAAAGGAAAAGTGCCAAATTCCAAGGAACAAAGAAAATGTTGCCTCAGACCCCAAATCTCAGCATTTCTCTCAAGTTCTGTATGAAACCAACCTTATTGCATGGTTTTATACCTAAGACCATACCATGCATTTATACCTAAGAAAAAATTTGCCTTGAAATGAAATTGGATTTTTAGAAGCCAGAGGGGATTCCAGCCAAGAAACCAAGGTAATGCTCATCAGCAAAAATTTGACCGAAGGCATTACTGAGCCTCTTAGGCCTGTGTTGCATATCAGAAAAATTTTTCCCAGAAAGCTGTTCTCCAAAACAGCAACTGCTTATTGCTCTCCATTTTGCCATAAGCCAAGATAATAAATGTATTTTTAATTGATGTAATATAAGCCTTGGAGTTTTTTGGAGAAAAAAAAGAACTATAATTTCATCAGTTAAGCTGAAATACTTGTGAGATCATTTTAAATAGGTGTCTTCTAGAAAGCTTTGTTATTTCTTCATTTTTAGTCCTTACCACAAGCTATTTCAGACAGGAGCTGTCAGAGCATCAATAAAAAGTTGTTAAATGCAGGCTAGCTTCCAGTGAGCTCAGGTTTTTGCTGAATCTGTGTTATATATTATTGAATGCAGATGTGTGTATGCACCTGTGTGTCTGTCTATATATGCATGTAACTAACAAAAAGTTCACGAATAAAATATTCATCTGCTGCTTATTATACAGCTTAAGTGCTCCTGCAATACTGAAAACTCAAGTTTTTCTGGCATGTGAGAACAAGCAAGTGAACTTGCCTGACAGATAGGAAGCAAAGTCTGCTCATGAAAACAGACTGACAGTTCAAGAGCAAGGAAGTGGGGAAAGGGTAATCCAGGATCCCTTTTAAATTTGTTTAATAATAAGGTTCTCTCCTCTTCTGAGAAAATCAAAGATTACATTCAAACAGGTAAAAGGCTTTTTAATTTAATTGTTTTAACTGAGTTTCTTTATGCAATTTTCCATTTGATTTAATTCTATTTAGTATGATAAATGCTGCTTAATCTGAAATTCTTTTCCTTGTCGTTTTCATGTATGAAAACCAGAGATGAAAGATTAGTTTCTAGTGACCTGCATCAAAACATAATTTGGCTGGAAATGAAATGAATTTGGATTTAGCTGTATCTGTTGGATAGCTGTGCTGCAACAACAAATCTTCATAAAGTTAAGCTGCCTCTGCTCAAGGAGTGGAAGAGGTTGTTCAGGCTGTGAGAAGCTCCTGCGGTCTCTGCCCTGCCTCTATGTATCTGACTGGGAGTCAGTGCCATCAGATCCTCAAAATGTAAAGGAATTTAGGATTTTTAAGTAAGATTACTGCAGCAGCTTTTCATGGTTTAATTATTTTATATTAGAGGCTGCTGAATGATGCGTTCGGTGAGCTGATTGCTTTTCGGAGAGCATTAAAAGATTTACTTGCTTGCTGTTTCAAACATTTGGAAGTTTTTTGCAGTGGGATTGAAGGGAACCGTGGAGCAAATCGTGTCTCTCCTTGGGTGCTGGCAGCTTGCTTCCTTGGTAGCTTGGACTGTGTGGAAGGAATTGTGACAAAATGTAATTATTTTGGATTTAAGCTTTGTTGTAACTTGGTCTGTGTTTTGTCTCTCAACTGTGTAAAAGGCAATATGCACTGGTTGTTGGGTTTCCTTACCCAGAAAATATTAATGGCAAGAATTAATACAGCATTTCCCCTGCTCTGCTGGTCTCCCTGGCTGCCCACTGCCTGGTCTGGTCCTGTGGCTGCCGTGGGGAACTGCTGTCACTCACTGGAGAGCAGGCATGTCCAGGCAGATGTCTCTTCAGATCCTGGTGTCCTCATATACCTTTAAGGTGTTGGCTGCAGCTCAGATTGAAGAAGGCACTGGAATAGAAATATGTGAGCCATTGCATCCTCCTTTCCTCAACATACCATTGTGTAGCTGCCAGAGCTGCCATCCATCCTCAGAGGGGAAATATCCAAATACCCCGTGTCTCAAGAGCAAATGGTCTGCTTACAATATTACAGATATCATGTGGAAGGTATTTACAGAAAAATCGATTTATTTTGGCCAGTGCGCAGGAGGAATAAGCAGTCATAAAAACTCTGCATGGACGGGCATGGCAGCAGGAGAGGCTGCCATCAGCACTGGCTTGAGAAGAACTTCCCATGGCAGGGACTGGCATTTACCAAACAGTTTAAAATTTCTCCTCAGCATGCTGCCAGTACTGGGAAGGATCCCACAGTTTCAGAGCCAGGGGCTGGCCTGGCCTGTGCTGGCACTGCCTGTACCTGCTGGAGATGGTGCCACGCCACCACTGGAGCTGACAGCAACCCTTTCCACCTAATGCCATCTCCTCTTTGACAAATTTCCTCCCATTACCCGGCCTTGGGCTCTCCCCAGTAACAGCCTGATGCCCCCTGTTTTGTCCCTGCTCTTCCATGAGCCTTCTTTGCGTGGGCTGATGTTGGAATTTCATTGAATCCTCTTGCAGTGTGGATTTCACTTGCTGAGCCATAATAAAATGGATAAACCTAATGATTTCTTTGAAATTTTTTTTATTTTTTGTGTTGTGTAAAACAATGGTCCAGTATTTATTTAATAGTTAATCTCATGACATTTCTCTGCATCTGCAGGAAAATATCCAGGACAATAATGCTTCCTAATAATATCAAACTGATGAGCAAAGAAATAACACCCACATTCTCAACTGATGTGGCAAAGATCAAGAAATTCTGCAAAACTCAAACGAGAGTAAGATATAAATTGCACTAATACTGGCTAATGGATAATGAGATTGCATTTAATGCTGGTAATGTGCAATGTAAGTGTTTGCTGTTTCTTAAATAGGGTATCTTTGACCATTTAAGCAAGCCTTTAGCACCAAACATTCATGGTCATGAGTATATTAAAAAAGCCATTTTTTGTATGCTACTGCAGGGTAATGAGAAAGTTCTCAACAATGGGGCATGCATTAAAGGAGACATCAATATCTTATTATTAGGTAAGAGCATGTAGAGTTAATAGTGCATTGATAAGTTATTTTATTATCCCCCCTCCTCATCATGCCAGCGTAGTTCTGTTATGCAATATTAGCAAGAAAATAAAAGCCAACCCAGTACAAAGACTCATTTTGCCTTATACAAGAATGTTTGTTAGTGTCTTAGGATCAATTTATTTTATCCTTGGGCACATTTTTACAATTATTTCTGTTTTGTCCCACACTTCCCTATTTACTTGACATCTGTTCTATGTTTGTAACTAGTGCTAGCACGATGCGCAATCGAGTCTAATCCTGCGCTGCTCGTTCGGGCGAGACACCCACTGATTTCACGAATGGGCTTCGCTTTCTCTCCAAAGTTGATGGAACTATTCTACTTCTGTCACTTGTAGTCACGGTAGCTGTTCAGTTGTGACTTCCTTCCTAAATGCTTTGTTTTCAGTACCCATAATTAAGTTACATTAGCTGCAGACTCTAACCTGCTCCAGAACAGCCCCTGGCAGAGATGCCAACTTCCTTGAATAAACAAAGCTCTTTGTTTCTCTGCAGAGGTTCAATCAAATATTTGATAACTTGCTTTAAAAAATATAATAGCCTAAAACAATAATCCTTGTCAAACTTTTTGAGTATGTAGTTTCTCTTCTCAAAAGGCAACTTGAAAATCTTCCTCCACAGGACCCTGCTGTGGCATTTTAACCATGCCAGCACAGGTGGGATCTGTTGGCCAATAACCCCTTGTCCAAAGCACTTGCTCAGCACCTGCATTGCCTGGCTGGGTACCCAAAAGTGGCACATGTGGAGCCAGGGAAGTTCAAAGCAGGTGTCTAATGGCACTCAATGACATGCTAATGGATCTGCTGCATTTTGCAATCCAAAGGACTGCCTATTAAAGCTTTAATAAAGCCAGAAACTGGTCCCTTAAAGAAATGCAAAGCTAGGTGGGACATAGGCAAGCTTCTTTGAAATATGGAATGAGATCTTAAGTTATTTTTTTTTTTAATATTTATTAAGGGAGGGTTCTGAAGAAAGAACTCTAATTAAAGGAAAGTACATTTTGAGCATTTCTATCTCATTTATTGAAACCGTAGAGTTTCTGAGGATGTCTTTAGTACCCACCTGTGCTGTGCTATTGTCTAGAGGAGTGTTAGGTATGCAATAATACTGTAGTAACATAAACTTTTCCTTAAGAAAACAGATTTAGTTATTTTATATATTTTTTTTAACAGTCTTGACCTTAGAAATGCCAGCTTCTGTTTCTTTTCCTTCCAGTTTGAGACTGAAATGAAAATTGCAATCACAATACACACCAATACTGTTGGTATGACCTTACAAGTATTTAAGCAGTTTAGAAGCTAATTAGTGTTGCAAGATTTTCAAGTTTGCAAGGACTCAGGAGCATTCTAGAGAGGAAATGCTGGGAAAAAAAAAAAAAAGCAAATTAACATTCTGTAACCAGAACTTTTCAATTTTGGGAACTTCTTTAAGGCTTGAGCATGTTTCCCCAATGCTTTGTCTTGTTCCCATTGCCTGGATCTGTGCTTTTGGAGATCCTGGTGAAGCGTGGCAGGCTCCTGTACATGGAATTATGAAAAATATGGATTTGATTTGCTCACAATTTTCTCCTGTTAAGCTGAAGCAGATGGGACATTTATGACATTTATATGAAAGCTGTGTTTTTGAATAATGAATGAAATAAAAGGAGGAATAAATATGTAGTAAAGATGTTTCAAGGTATTTACAAGGTTTAAGTGAATGTTTTAAACTTTGTAAGTTTTGATCTTCATTACTTGAAAACAGGAAAAGCTGTGACACTTCTCAACATACCTGGAACACCGTCAAAGGCATCTTCCTCTTTTCACAGTGAAGGAGCTTAGAAAACACTGAATAAAAAGTACTTACTGTGAAGATCAGGTGGTAGCACATAAAAGTTGGCTGCAAATGTCATTCAGGTGCCTGGAAAGCTGCATCTTTTGACACCACAGCCCCACACTTTGGATTTAGCAAGATCAGGGTTTGCATCCCCTGACCCATCATGAGGGACTTCTGGTACTCCTGGTGCCACCACCTTCATCCAGCTGTTGAGGTCTGTCATCTAACACCTGTGGGATTTTGGGGGCCAGGAGGAAAGGAGTGTTTTGTCAATGATTGTGGCCATGGCAGAGCAGCACTGACTCAGATCCTGGGTTTGTTCCCACCAAGTGGCATTTCCCTGGTTGTGACTGCTGGACTAAACAACACCACTGGGGCAGCAAAATGTCAGACCAGCAAACAGGTGCTCGTGGGTTGCCTTTTCTCGATCTGATTTGACAGGAATTTATTCTGTGCCCTTACTTAAGCCTCCTAATAGTATTGATTTAACTCTTTCCAGTAAATGAGGAAACTGATTTCCAATTTCTCAGAAGTATTTGGGTAATTAATTGTAAAACTACTTTGTAAGTGCTTGAGCATTCATCTCATTCAAGTTCATTCCTACCAGAGATTGGAAGTATCAAGATTCTTGTGTACTGGGCCAATTAGCCCACCATAATAAGTAAATATTTAGTTACTATCCCTAACATCCAGTTCAGAGGCCTGGACCTGCATCCTACAGTCCCTGGATCTGAAGGAGGTGACCACAATGCTCCTCCTGCCCTTCCTTTTGCACATCCATGGAGAGGAGTCAGGACTCTGGCTGCTGGGATCAACATTTCCCTTCCATGAAAGATTTTTTTTTTTGTGTATTTTTATGGAGTTGCCATGCTCTTAGATATCACTGAAGTCTGAGGTTTATTGACAAATAAGCCCTTCTACAGATGGGAAAAGATCTTTGGCAAGGGTAATCCTGTTAATGTGTGGCTCCATTTGAGATGATCCAAACCCTTGGGAGTGCTCTGCTACGCCTTACACAGCAACCTTTGAGAGAGATGTCCAAAAAATATTTTTACTTCACCAGTAGCTACTGAAATTTCAAATGCTTTCAGCACCACTTGTGACAAAAGACAAAGTGGTGGGGAAGGAGGGTTTCCTGCACTCCTGTTTAATAAACTAAGGGGAGCCGTGTACTCACAGATACCGCACCAGTTATTCAGCACAGTTTAATCATTTGCATGTATGCTGAATAAAATGTCAGCAAAGAAAGGTCAGGATTTCTCTACTGCTTATTAAGCTATTTGGTTTTTCCCATTGCTCTAAAATCAGTGTGCAAAAGGCTGGAAAATGGCAAAGTGCTCTGCTTTCCCCTTTAAGAGGTGATCTTTGTATTGTGAAACATTCCCTAAACCACTTCCACCATCAGCAGGGGGTTGCCAGGAAGGCAGTTGACAGCAGCTGTAACTGCTGATTAAAAAACTGATGCTCAGCCTTGCATATCAAAGATATCAAACTTTCCATCTTCTGAGCTTTAAAACCCTCTTGTGGTGCAAGGGGCTGCACACTGTGCACCCCATGTGAGAGTCAGTCAGCACCCACTGTACCTGAGCTCCTGCACCCCAGCCCGTGAGAGCTTGGGTAACAAAGCCTCAAAATGGTTTTGATAACACCTACTAAGAAGTAGGAAAGTGTTTATAGTTGAAGAATATTTGTGGAATGGAAAAGAACAAACGTAATTTTAACCCAGCCTGTCTTAGTCCTCCAGACCATTGAGGTGCTGTGGGAAATAAGTGAGAAAGCAAATACACCAGTGAGCCTGACCACAGCCAATCTGAGAGCAATCTGACACACCTGCAAAGTGGTTTGTGCAGTATGGGCCTAAATCAAGGCATGTGGAAGCCCAGATGGCTTGCTTTTAAGAAAACAAGAAACACAACTGGATCTAGGCACCCAGGTATTATTATGGAGTAACGAAAAGCATTTTTGTTACTTTCTTAGCACAAAGGGTGGAGTGGCTTTCTCATTTGAACCCCCAGGGGGAAAAAAAGTAAATAAACCTCTTTTTCTCCTTTCCCCGCATTTCACTTCAAAAATGTCTTAGAGGCTGCTGGGGCTGCACTCAAAATGAATGTATCTGTGGCTATTTGTATTTCTCAGAAACTCAAATTTCTTTCAAAGCTCAAGATACACTCATGGGGAGAAAGGTGGTTGCCCAACAGAGCTCTTCAGATCTTCCATGGACAGGCTGTTGCCAGTGGGGGAGGTTTGATGTTAATCAAATTGATTTGCAGTCACTCTCACCATGTGACCTTGTGGGGACCTGGCCAGGGAGGCCAGTGTAGGGCAGACTGCTGGGAAGTGCCCAGCATGGCTTCCTGGCAAGGGGTACTGGATGTGGGATGGTGACTTCCCTCCCAAGGGAGCAGGACAAAAACCAGTCTTCAGTGTCTATGTCAAACCGAGATTCGGTTTCCACTGATTCCTCCAGCAAATCCTGCAAGGAAGAACCACTTTTATTTACTGCTCCCAGCTGCAGCTTATGCAGGGATGAGCCCTCCACAGGGACACAGCAGAGCTGGCACAACAAGGTGCTACCACTGGCTTTGTCCATGGAAAGGGTTATGTTTTCAGGTTTTTTGTCAGTCTTCCAGCTCTCAGTGGCTAAGTCTGTTTTGTGTGATGCTTATGCCAGCTCTGCATCTCCCTGCCTGTCAGCTTCCCAGACCTTCCTAAGGAAGAGAGCTGCTTGAAGAGGCTTTAAAGCCCTGGGATTTGGGCAGCTGGAGGTCCCACTTCTGAGAGGCATGGGCATTGCTGTAAGCTGATGGAAATAGTTCAAAAAGGACACACCTAGTGGCAATTGATCTTGCTGTGAGCTGGCAACCTGTGAAAAGCAGAGCGAACGGGTGGGCTGCTGAGTAGGAGGAATCTGCTTGGGAGACACAGCCTGTAGACAGACTATCATGCAGTGGCCCATAGCAGGTATTCACTACCTCAATTTAAGTTTCTTTCTTTTCCTTAGAGCTTTTTTCCCCTTAAGAAAATTCATACTATGTTATCTCAACAGCTTTTCTTTTCCCATTCCTCCCAATTGCACATGTTAAGGCTTAAGTATGGTCATTCTTCTTTTGATTAAGGCAACCTTTTAATTTTCTTTTTCTCTCCTTACCTCCAGCTTACACTGACAAATCTTTTCTGGTGATGAAAGCATGGCAATAGCTGCCAGAATGAAACCTGACTCTTCTAAGGAGCAACAGAGACTCCTTCCACAGTCAATAAACAAATTTTATTAAACAACTTAATAGCTACCAAACTCAATAAACTAATAGCTTTCTTAACAAGCAAAACTGGAGTTGCAATGACACTTTTACATAATTTATGATGTTCTCTTTTGAACAAGGAAATATCCTTTACATGAGTGAAAGCTGCCTGCAAAGCCAAGTGTTCACAACATGATGAGAAGTATAGGGGGATGGGGGAGGGGTGGTGGGTGGGAAGTAGAGATGGAGAGGGAAATGTGCCTCTGGGAAGTTTTGATCTGGCTTTTTGTAGCACAGACTTTGTAAATCCAGACGGAGTTAAAATAAAAAATCAAGGGCAAGTGCACATACACAGAGCACCAGCAGAAGAAGGTGGCCGGTTCTAGTTACATATTAGTAACTGTGAAGTAGAAAGGCTACCATTAAGAAGTTAATCAAAGTATTCCATCAAATGGTTTAGAGATAAGATTCAATAAAGAGCACACAGGTCTTTTTTCCCATGAGTATTGCATTGGAAGAGTGACCATGTTTATGTATTGTAGGATTACGCATTGCAACCTTGGGAAACAATGAGGTTTGGTTTTGTTCTTTTAAGTTCTTGACATTCCAGTTAAACTTCTTTGATGCTATTTTGTTTTCACAGTAGGTGAAGTCAAAGGCATAGATCAAGCATGGAACTTTTCATCTCCAGTAGAAGTTTAGGAATTTATGAGCAAAAGAACTCTAATGTAAACTTGCATACAGCCTTTATGGTACCAGTTAGAGTGTATTTGGTGTAAGCAGTAATCAGACTGAGTTGTTGTGGTCATTGTTTTTTCCCAGTTATTTCTGTTGGTGCCTAGAAGAGGGAGAAGACAAGGAGAGCAATCACAGGGAATCTGTCTGCTGCAAAATGTCATAATCTTCTTGCATGAAACAAATCCTTAAATCTCAACCTTAGAGTTTTCTTTTGCAATAAATCAGAATATATGTCATTGAAAGAAGTGGGAAAATGACATCATCATATATTTCTTCATAATTTCATAACACAGAGCAAAATACAGGTGTTTTGCCATTACTGCATCAATATTACTAAAGTCTCTAAGCAATAACTCTAGAAAAGCACTGGCTGTTTCAGAAAAGGCAATTTAATTGTTGGTTATCTTCTGCTTTTGAGACATAACTGTCTGTACTACCAGCCCCAAAGATAGCTTGAAAATGCACTCCAAGAAGAGAGGAGAATTAAGATCATATTTATCGGAGTCAAAGATAGTTCAGCTGATGGCATCTGTCTTAGGAAAAGACCCTGAGACCTAACACCAGTGGATAAAGAGACCTGTGGGGAAAATAAAAAGGAAAAAAGCCACTTCTCTATTCTGAATTGCACCTAAAGAAAACGACAAGTCATGACTCCTGCCCTGAACCCTGGGACCGTGTCTGCCTGGCGTGGGTGGCACAAGACACCTGACACACTCAGTTGAAATAGGAGGGCTGCTCTCTAGGATCAGTCCCTCTTTGCATTTAGACAATGCTGTGCCAGCCAGACTGAGACATTATGACTCAATAATTTGCTACTTGTGCAAAAGCTAAACTGAGCAGAGCTACTCTGTGTGATGCAAATAGCAGTGACTTGGTTTGCCTGTATCAGGAACAGGAGGCTTCATACGCTGTTTAGCATAGATAGTAGGTAGCAGGATTAAAAATGCTGAGATTCTTGAAGAAAGACCAAGAAGTAGCTAGAATGATGACCCACGTTTTGGTTTTTTTCTTTCTTTATTATTCCACACCAGAGCCACTGACTTGAATATTGGAGTTAATTTATTTTTAAGCCCATGCTGTGACTCCTGATAGACTCAGCAGTGGGGAATGAGTCATGCACACAGTTCTGGATACAGTGTGCACATACTCTGCCTGGTCCAGCTGTACAGCAAGTCTGGAGCCCAGAAAAGGAGCAGCAGAGAAGAAAACATTCACTTAGGTCTGGATCTTGGCTAGAGATGCTCTTGAATGAGGAACAGGGCAGACAACCCAAGGAGTCAATGTCCGCAGCCCAAAGCTTTGTTTGCACATTTTGGGAACACAGTAATAAGTTTTTCACACTAGTCCTGGTGTGTAGAAAGTGGAATGTGCCTGAGCAGCTGTGTGGGCAGAGTAAACCCTTGTTGCAAATCAACCTGAATCACTACAGTGTGAGGACAGGAGAGATAAATGGATTGGTGCAGATTTAACACTGGTGTTTACTATCACATTGTTATCTCAGTGATTTTACAGAGAGACCTTTACAGTAAAGATTTTTAGTAAAACTTTCTGTGAATAAATTTGCTCCAGGAAAATAAAGTAAGCACCCAGGCTGCAAGCCCATGTATAACTCTCTGACAAGCCAACACAGTATCTGACCTGGGATAAGTATCCATTTTATCTGTAAATGTGTAAAATGTACCTCTCCAAAATTAAGATCATTAAGTAATTTGTGCTAGAGTTTTTTAAGAAAAGTGTATTTGTTCAGGAACTTGAGATAGCGGCATAACTTTTGTGATAAACAATAAAGTGTAGTATTGAATCTCATTCTGCTTTTCCTGAGTAATTTTTCCGCATTGTAAAATAGGAAAGAAATACTCCTCTTGAGTATTTTTAGGTCAGTTAAGGACATTAAAAAGCCTCTTTTTTGGCTCTACAGAAGTGAGTTGCTCACACTCACTGACAGGGAGATTCAGTTTTAAATCGTGCTCTTCATTGATTCCTGTTTGAAATGAATAAGCAGAAGCTTAAAATTTTTTCTCATGAACGTTTAACATTTCAGGATATACCCTATGGAATTTGTATCTTGTGCAATGTATTGAAATTATATTGTCATACTGCTCTGTGTATTAAGCTCTCTTCTGATGAAAGTACAGGTAAGTATCTCGTGTAATCTGGATTTCAAAAATATAAATGATCTCTGCTGTCACGAATCTGGTGCTTCACATTTGAAATTATCAAATGCTTGCAGTTTATAATGTTAAGGATTGTAGCCAGGGTTGAATTTATGAACAGTCTCATTTGTGTCTTCTTAACTCCATGTAAATCTATGTGCATATCTTAATTGAAGGCGCATTTGGAGGATTATTTGCATGAAAACTGCTGATGAAGACATGTGGAAATAGGAAAGTTATTTTAAGACAGCTATAGTAGGGTATTTTCCTATCCAGGATGTTTGTTAGCTCTGACAAATCTTTGTTAATTTTGTCTGGCTGTTTTCATGAATCTTTGGATTCCAACAAAAGCTAATAAATCCAGCTATGAATGCTTTAAATACAACTACATTTCAAAGAATATGAATCAGAAAAGGACTACATATATAGCGTTGATACAGAAGAATACACATTTGTTGCTTTGTGCTGTGCAGTAGCATTCGGAAGACTTGTTCCCTCATCAAATTTCCATACATTTGAACTGCTCTTGCCCAGAGTTAGGGTAAATTGCATGACAAACGTTAAAATCATCAACACCCATCCCAGGCAATCAAAGTAGCTGCTGACCTTTAAATGTGAACACATTCACGTACCAGTCTACCAACCATCTGGTGTGACCTGACATTTCCATTACAGGCACTCCTGTCTCTCACAGCTCCCCTGCAAAACACCACAAATGTGATGATTTGTGCCCATGGTGGCTGCCATCTCCCTCTGCGAAGTGTCCTCAGGGAGGGATGTTTTGCTTCCTCTGGCCCTTTTATTTCCATGTTTATATATTTCTCTAAATCCTACTAAGTCGTAGCTCTATTTGTCAGGAGCGTTAAGAAGCCACTAAATCTCCCAAACCCAGGATCCAGCTCCCCAGCCAACATGCCCAGCCAGGAATGGTCCCAAGTGATCTCTGCATCCCAGTCCTAAGGATTTGGCTGCTGCTCCCATGTCTGGCTGGCAGCAAGGTTGTGTCCGAGACACACTGACACACACAGGAGTCCCTGAAGTGGCTGGTGGTTCAGGCTGCTGCTCACACACACACACAGCAGCATGGGCTGTACAATCCCTCTGTAATGCTATCCAAACACAGAGAAAGGCACACAGCCCTGTCTTCTTCCTCCCCTCCAGGAAATCAGAATGCAGGTTCTCTGGTGAAAAAATGTGTGCCCTCATTCTCCACATCCAGAAACACACTCAAACATGCACAGTCCCCTTAAATGTTAGCATAGCCCCTAAACCTGTTAAACATCCATGCTTGGAAGTTCTGGCATTGGTACGCAAGTTACCTTCTGCTTGACAGATAGGGCAGTGTGATATTTGAGTCCTCCAGATGTGGAAATGTTTCCTCCAACTCACCAGTTAGTCCAGCTTGAAGTTTGCTAGTGTATTATGCACACACACACACATACACACAGAGGATTAAATTCGCTTAAGAAATATTAACACACAGATTTCTCCAGCTGCCAGCACTTAGACCTCTTACACACCAGCACACAACCTGATCCCTCCAGGTGCTACTGGCACCTGGACCTTTCAAGACATGTACAAAACACACACACCAGTCCCTCCAGTTGCTGGTCTTCAGATCTACAAGCTCTGTGGCCCACAGTCCCTCCAGTTCCTGGCACACAGACCCTTCCATGAAAGTCCCTCCCTGTGCTAGTACCTAGATCCATGAGCTGTAAGAACTGTGGTCTCCTCTGGCCATTGGCATCCAGCTCTCTTTTGCAGGCAGGTCTCTCCAGTTTCTGGCCCCATTTTCCCCCACTTTTCTTTGGATCTTTTGATTCTTCCCCTAAACACCCCATAGTCATTTTTACACAAATCTACAAGAGTTTTCTGATAGCCTGTATCTCAAGCAGCCTCAACTTTTCCACAACACTCATGTTTCCCACTTCCTATCAGTTAATAATTGTTCAGGCTGACATTCTTGAGGGTTCTGCCTGAGTAGTTCCTCTAATGGACCATCAATCAGTGGCTGAAGCATTCTGGATCCTCATTATTATCTCTACTGTGACTTCCTCATTCATGTGTGTCTGTGAGATTCATTTATTACTTTCCTCATTACTTGTTATTTCTTTTATAGTGAGTAGATCACAACCAATAACATAATGAACCAGACGCTCCCACACTTCACAAACTCTCACACTACTGACTGACAGCTGCAGCAGGACTGAGAGCTGCTGGGTGCCCTGTGAACACAGGGTCCAGCTCCCCTTTATTATAGACAGCTGTACAATGATAATATAGCAAATTTAGACTTTCCTGTGTTGGCTGAAATTCAGGATGCTGTTTTCATGCTTTCTTCATGTTTAGGTAGACTTGAAGGACAGGGCAGCCATTTCACACAACATATTTCCATTTTTCTCTATTGAATGATGATATACAGCAGTGTCAGACACACCACTGACTTTAGCACAGTGTTTTATCCAGATGATGAATTATTTTCCAGACTTTACAAACTTTTATCATGATGGTTGAGATAAAAAGAACAGACAGAATGATGACGTAGTTGTGGTTTTGCAGTGATGTTCATCTTGTGTCTTTGGTGTTTGTTTGCATTATCTTCAGAAGGATGTTTTAGTCTAAGTGAGGAAAAAAACCAAACCCACATCTTAAAAGTGTATAGAGAAGGGAAGTACATGTATAATGGAAGAGCATTTCTTGCAAAGAAACCAAAACTATTTCTTGGATGGTCATAAAGTAGCAGTGTCAAGCATCTGACACTGCACAGAGATACTGCAACTCAATGGGGTATCACACAAAGGGTATTAGGACAAAATTAAAAATGGAGCTCTGCTTTCTGGAAGGACATTCCTCTTCAGTTTGTTTACAAAATTTCTTCTGTGCCCTGTGAGTCTCTCTAAACTATGTCACACTTGTGATTTCCAGGACAAGCCTCTACTTAAAGTAAGAGTCCATGTGTCTCAGACTGCATGAAATTTCCTGTGAAAACATGCCCAGATGCTGTTTCTATCCAGTACAGGGCATTTCTCATCCTGTCATCTAGACAGTTTTAACCTGCTGTCTTCTTAACCTTTCCTTAAGTTAATATTTCCACAGCTACTTCATGCCTTGCATAAAAAATGGCCTTTGAATGTGGAAAATTATTTTTTAGATTTGCTTTTTGTTTTGACATCCTAGGATGCATTTTTTAGCACCATATCCAGGGGGGGATTTAGTAGAATAGGCAGTAATAGATGACATACAAGTTTACTGAGCAGAAAATATGGTTTAATTACAAATTGAAAATTAACCCCTTTGTTCACACTATCCCACTCAATGTAGGCTGTCATTGGGGCAGAGTGCAGGGGGGTGGAAGAGGAGAACAGATTTTTAATTAAGTGGTGTTTTGGTGTTTGATAAATTAGTGTCACTTAAAGGAGCTCTTTAATTCTTAATCTGTAGTCTTTAGGCTTCAAAAAGGTGACACCTTCCCATTTACCTCTTACTTAATTTGATTGTTTGCTTTTTAGTGAATATAGATATGTGTGCATGTGTCTGTATATTTGTTGAAAGAGGCAAGGTACTTACTTCTTCTAGAGTCACACTCTCCTTATTCTCCTTTCCTTGTTTGTATTTCTTTTTAAGGCACACTGCAGTTGTGATGGTCACAATAAGCATTACAACAAACACAGTTATGGTTGAAGAAACAGCTATTACAGTATTTTCTTGAGTTGAGCCTTTCCTTTCACACTTTTCTCCCATGTACCACCAGTTGTCACCTGCTGGACATCTAGAAAGCAAAATAACAAACATGTACTATCACCTAAAGATTAAAGGTGTGAAAAGGTCTACTTCAGAAAAATGGCATCTCTGGTGTAATTTCTATATCCTAAAGCATAATGAAGTTATCTTAAAATGGACTTCTATTTTAAAGTTGTCTTGAGTGGCCCGAGCAGCCTACTGTCCTTACACACCAAAATGTTTTTCTTTCAGCTTCCTGATGTTTCACAGGTTGTGCTTTCAGAGAGAGCCTTTGCCAGAAATCCTAAATGCCTTCCTGATCCTCTTGACCTCTTAATGGTTAGTTGCAGCTGATCTATGGAGCTTCTCTTTTTTTTTGTAATTTTCAAATTTAAAGAACTTGTAAGAGCTGCCTCTGCCCTCGCCCAACAAGCAGGTAAGAAAATAAATTCACAGCCCAGCAGCCATCCAGTTTTAGGACTGAAAACAATCTCCAGGCTTTGATTCCATCACCTTACCCAGCACCACAGTCAGCACACCCACTTCCATCTTTCTAACCTAGGTTATTCCTTGTGTACTGATTTTCTAGCTCCTGTCTAAGCCATTTATTCAGGACCACCTCAGCCCTGAAAACAAGTCTGTTTGCAGTGCACTGCAAAGATATTGCCTGCTGGGGGGACTCCAGGTGATTCAGCTTGAACAGATGTATCACATTCCCACCCATTTCCCAACAGAAAATTAGGGTGGAAACTGCTGGTCACACATTTCTATAGGACAGAAAGTAGGTTGCAAAGGCACTAAAGCTTCAAAGAGTCCAAAGATGTCAGAAAATAAATGTTCTCTTTCCATAATTTTGAAATGAGGCATAACATTGAGCATATTTTTTATTTTTGTCATCTTGGAACCACTTCTTGACATTAACTGATATTTGTGACCTGCTTCTGATGAGTTGCACAAGAATTATTTTTTAAAAGGTTTCTAAATGGGGATATATAACATCTAATGAGTCATCCTGACTCCTGTGGCTCTCGGCCTTTATGTTTTCCTCACAGAACTCCCCTAGTATGCCTGCCCTGGAACAGCATCTAAGGTTACTGTCTTCAGCCTCAGAGTTTATTTGAGAGCTGGTACAATGCTAATCAGGCAGGTAGGTTACGTAAATGTATCCACAGAGAATTAAATAAAAGTTGATATTAATCTTCTTGCAGGGCAAACAATCTTTTATTCCTCAGCTTTCACTGCTGGTTTCAAAGGCAAGCGACTACATTTTGGTAACTCATGGTCATAATTTGCACTGTACAATATTTCTGAATCAAATTTTAAAATAATGTCTACACTGCTTCCTACATGATAAGTATTGCAAATCTACTCTAATTATATAAATGCTCTTTTCTTTCAATTACATTTATTCAACTCTTCTACATTTTGCTATAGGGAATTCTAAAGACTTGGAGTAATACATTACTGAAAATAATAAACACATTTAAAATATAATTTACAGGAAAGTCAAGCAGAGTACTTCAAAATGATCAAATGCTGAGCTTAGGAGCTTTGTTGCCCAAATTGGCCATAAGTTCAGTCTCATAGGAGCAGTTGCAAATACTTGCCTTAATCAGCTACAGTCTGTCTTTCCTTTCATTGGGAGCAAAGATTTATTTTGCTAGAAACTCTCATTACTCATCCTAAAACTGCATTTGAGAGTGAACAAAGGCAGTTACCTGCACACAGAAGTTCTGTTTACCATGACACAGACACCATCGTTTTCACAGGGGTTGTCTGGGCAGAAAGCCGGAACCTCTGGATCTCCGGGCTGGGCGGTGCTGCCCGTGGTGGTGGTGGTGGTGGTGGTCTCAGTGCCACTGGGGGGCTTGGTGGTGGCAGTAGGGCTAGGGCCAGGTTTGGTGGTGCTGGCACTTGTAGTCGTAACAAGAGGG
The DNA here is from genome assembly GCA_013400635.1 of Hypocryptadius cinnamomeus. Lineage (NCBI taxonomy): Eukaryota > Metazoa > Chordata > Aves > Passeriformes > Zosteropidae > Hypocryptadius > Hypocryptadius cinnamomeus. The sequence continues at coordinate 64,789 of VYZP01053992.1, forward strand.
GGTGGAGTGCTCGGCTGAGTTGACAGGAGATGCGATATATCTGCACGGTGAACCCACAGACAGTAAGGTCTTTGCTCCACATTATTTTTCTTCTTATTCTAATGATAATTTCTACTAATAAAGAGCAGTAAGCCTGTCCAAAGGTATAACAGATAAACAGTCTTTTTTGCCTTTCAAGAGTATGATGTACTTTGGCAATGTCCTCTAGAATGTTTTCAGAATCAGATAATTTTATTCAAATTAATCTATTCAAAATAATTTGCACAGGATTAGCATTGTTTTATACACCTTCACATGAGATAAAGGAATTACACTGTGTATGTATCTGTTCACAAATTTATTCAAACATACTATTTGACTTTAGACACAGGCATAATTCAAATACTGCTCAAGTGCAAAGTACATCATGTGTATTTATAACTACAGCACTAGTGACTTGGTATCTGACACTGTTTGCTGCATTGTAAAGAGTATCAGCTATGTTTACATACCTTCCATTGTTAAAAGAATATAAGCACCATCTTCTTTGATAAAGTTGCGGCTTCTAAGCCTCTCATGAGTTAAAAATGCACTTGTTCCTACTCCTGGACCTCTCATGTATTTAGTTCCATTGGGAAAAGTTGCTTCAGATCCTACTTTATCTGGCCTATCCCAAATATAGTTTAATGAGGATTCTGGGGGGAAAAAAAAAATAAAAATAATGTGGGTGTGAGACTGCTCTGGATTTGTGTCTCAGCAGAAACCTCAATTGCCTGGGATTCCCCACTGATGAGTGGCACAAGACAATGGAGATCTTCAATGATTTGGTTTAGACTGAGGTACTGAGTAAAGAACCTGCTGGAGGCAAGGTTATTGGAGAGCTAGTTGAAAACCTGTTGTATTTTCTTTTTAGATCATTAAAGTGAGGGGGTCAAGAAGATAAGTAGGACACAAATCATCTATAACATGAGTTAGTGCAGTGCTTCTCAAAAGAGAGCATCTCCTGCAGTAGACGTGGGGCACAAGATACTTGAGCAACCTAAATGACCACAGATCACTGACGCCTGCTCCATCAAGCCCTGTTCTAAAGCTCAAAGCTGAGCCTGATTGTCCATGAAAGAATCTGACAGAAGGAGAAAGAGGTGCCTGCTCCAACACCTCTCTGGTTAGATAAAAAGTGTGCATTACAAGGCTTCCCTTGGAAATTGTGGACTATTTGCAATGTATGGATAAACAAGGGAGAAGGAGCAGAGAGCAAACAGACTGCATGTCCACAGGGTCAGAGAAGGAAAAGGGCACTGTGGCTGCAACAGCAGAAAGCACAAGGAAAATGTGTTTTTACAAACATCTATGGAGGATATGGTGTGGTGTGTCTTTTATTTACAGAGAGGACATTAAGTATTTCTTGATTACCCACTTTGTTTTCATGTGGAGCTAGTGTCACAGAAAATGCAATGTAAAACATACTGGTTTTAAAATAATAATATGGATTGGGTGGTTTTGTGCCTTCCTACCTTCCTTTCTAGTCTGAAAATCCAGAAAACTAATTCAATGGCAGAGATTTCTTTTGGCAAAAAGAATAAATTCGTTATGGCTTAAATCCAAACTTTATCCAGTGCTGAATGTGGGTGTTTTCTTTAACATCTCTCTCTGTAGAAATTCCTATCATTTCTCAGAGTTACTTTTTACCTCAATGTTTCCAAGTTATTGTGGACAACAGCCCTTATCTTCTCACACCTTGAACAAGTACAGATTAGATAATGTGAATCAGTACTTTGTCCATCTGGAGGCTTTTGCTGACATCCCTGTACCTTTGACAAGGAGTACTGGGATTTGTTTGATAGTTGCTTCACTTTTATCTGGTATAAACCACCTGTATTGTTAATTCAGTATTTTTCTTTTAATGACTTCTGGAAAACTTCCATTCTCATTAAAACAGAAATATATGTATCCTCACAGAGCATATGAAAGAAACTTTAGGAATAGATGATCCACCTGTTTCTTATGCAAATGCAACTTTGAAATCCTGAGTCCCAGCTTAACTTGCTTATAGGTTTAAATTTTTTATTGTCTGTGGATCAATATTTTTGTTGCTGCAAACATATGAAACATTCCAGAAGCTAAAAACATGCATTAATTTACACAAAGAGGAGATGTGACCCCTTGTCTTTTGGTTGTGTTTTACATGTTTGATTTGAACTAACCTGAAATCTTCAGAGGGTCTGTTGTTACACTTCTTTGGTTTGACATCCGTTGACGAATATCAGGATGCTGGTCAAGCAGGATCATGGTCCCTTGTTGCCATGGACAGGGCCATTTCAGCTGATCATCATTTGCTCCAGAAATCAAGGACAAGTATATTCCTAAATTAAATGGGTTATCAGTGGTACCATTTACATACAAGCTGACCTGAAAAGCATATCCTTCACTAGAGTAAAAAGGTGGGCTGTATATTATCCCATCTCTCCCTGCTGGACTTGTGTTGAGGAGATGTGTGAAATTTCTGATATGCCAGACATGGTGGGGACACTGAGTTTCTGACAAGTTGATGTCATCAATAGAGAGGCCTCCATTTGATAAACCACTTCCTCTCACGCCTTGAAACACAACCCGGAATTTACTGGTGACATTCAAAGAAACATGATGGAGCTGCCAGTAGGTCTCAGGTGAACCTGAAAAACAGGGGTAGAGATTTCTGAGTCAGCAATACAGTCAAACACTGCACAGGTCTGTGGACCCTATACCAACACTGTGTGAGAATTTTTCAATTCCACTGGCACTGATGTGATGGAATATTTCTTCTGTAGATGTTGCTTTTTCAGTTCAAGATCATACTTGCTCAATACAATATTTTAACAGAATTAATATGCATAATAGCACTTGTTGATGGGTTATAAAACTGCTTTTTCTTTTACATTTTTAAATAAAATTTCATTAAATTAATCCAGGAGTTGTGATTATTAAATCTGCAAAAAGAGTCTCGCCTGTATGGTTAAAAAGAAAAAATTCAGAACAAGTCATATTCAAATAACTGAACAACAACATGCCTCAACAAAAAATGCTCCAGAGGATTCTGGGAAGCTAGAACTACAAGACTAGTTCATTCATTTGTTTTTGTATTTCTAAATGGCTTGTTGGAAGCTTGCCTATGCAGAAACACTATTCACCCATCACATGACTAATGGTACTAAGGTCAAATTAAAGCCAGTCATTTGCAAAACCTACTTCCTGCAATAGAACCTTGCTGCAAGTTTGATGCCACATCCAAAAGTGCCTGCACTAGCAAATTCCACTTGACTCCAAGAGCAGTGTACAGAAAAGCAAAGACCTCTGCACAGGGGCCTTGTGAGGTCAATGAAAGTAGAACACCCTTTTATAAAAGTATGTGCACCAAAATAGTTTCTTTCATGGCCTGGTTTTAGTTCATCTGCACAGAAGACCAGCTGCATTTCTTGAACAAGCAGTGCCAATCCCAGGTACAGAGTGCATGCATCACTCTCCTAACAACCTGCAACACAACACAATGGATCTCAAATATGTCTTAATTTCTTGAAATTTTTCATTACTGTTATAATTAGGAGGGAAAAATTTAACCAAGAAACAAGAAGTAAAGCACCTCACTGTTTTCCATGAAATTGTCCTCTGCACAAGCTAAAGGATTTTTGCATGTAATACATGCAGTTCAAAAATCCCCAGCTGCCACAAACCAGTGGGAAGGGTTCCCTAAGCCTCTTGAACATCGTAATTCAGTGCAAACCCATGAGCAGCTCAGCCAGGGTGTCATACCATGGATGGAAGAGGTTGCAGTGTCACTGTTACTTCCAGGTTATTGACTGCATTGGTGAGGGTAACTTCTCATTTGAGAGAAGTGAAACAGCTTGGGGGAAAAGTGGTCTTGAACCATTCCTAAAAGTTTTGCCACAGATTGTCGAAATAGGGTGTGTCTTTGGACACATTTATGAGATCAGAGACTTCAAAGGAAAATATGGACTTGAGAAAGCAGGAATGGGAGATGGGGCCTAATAGACACAAAAGAGTATTTGTGAGGATGGCTGAAGTCCACAGAAATTTATCTTGGCATCAAAGTAGCGTTTGAAAGAGTTTGGAGGGCTCAGACTGATGTGAAGCCTACACCTGCCCTAGCAACTCTTAGGTTAAGGATGCCTGTTAGCTCAGAGGGCACAGAGGGTGAAGCCATAGAGGTGAAGAAAAGAGTGGGAAAAAAAAGCCAGGCACTGGCAGCAGCTGAGCCTAAAGGGACAAAAAGAGACAAAAATGATACCTATTTAGTAAAAGAACTTGCTCAGATCCTTCTGAACTTGGTGTAGGTGAAATGGAGACCACATAATAGTTAAGTATTTGAGAAAGTAATTTAATCATAAGGTGACTTTGGCAATTCCAACTTAAAGAGCTCTTGTCCATTAGCTGGCCTCACTTGATCATTCTGTAGGCCATAGGCTCCTAAAACCACAAGCATTTAATCTTCTTCAAACTACAACTCAAATCATGATCTGTTGCTCATATATTTCAGTTAAGTCATTTAAATTTTATTTCTCTTTTTTTAACTTATATATTAGATATTCCAGGGCACTGGAATATGCCTTCCATTTCTTTATTATACATTCTTATTAATTGTAATTTACTCTAATATTCCGACTTCATCAGCTGCTATTGATACCAGCAATTCTAGAACAGTTAAAATGATTGCTCATGGAATTTTAGCTAGTTTGGTGAGAAAACTATCTTGATAATACAAGAGTTTGAAATTTGTGGTAATTTATTATATTATAGGAAAGCAGCTGACTGAGGATCCATCAGGTATAATTTCAGCAGCAACGAATCAATTACATAGATAGAGAAAAAGCCATAGAACAGCACTAGGAAATGAGTGACTTTGCCATAATAATTTCCCCCAGTACTTTGAAAAATACTGAGAATAGATTAAAACAAAATGCAATTTTATTCCATACCTTTTATCTCTTTGATGAATCTCAGAGTGCCATTTGGATTGGCTGACGTGTACTCCCTGACCCAGACATTCAGCTGGTCACTCTCATTACCACTGTTATATAAATAGAATTGTAAGCACTGAAAACCTCTTTTGGGATACAGAATTCGGCTCTCCAAGACAGCTGTGCTTCCTTCTCCTCCAGCACTGGTGTCAAAATGCATGAAGTAGCCAGAATCTGCCAAAAGTCAATGAGAAATGAGCGCGAGAGGGGAGAGAAAACAGAATTTTCCTGGTGTACTGGGTTTCTTAATGCTGTATTGTAATTACTCTAGAAGATACAGCCAGGTCAGGGTTAGGTAGATCCTGCACAAATCTCTGACTGAGGACTGTTACCTGTTCACCTTTTCCAAAGGTAGAACTATTCTCTTGGCAGCTTTTGTCCTCATTTCATTATCTCTAGCAAATTGTACCCAAACCATGGGTTTTTACTCTTTACCCGGTGCCAGTAACTCACAGTTGACACTCTGGAGGACTGGTTTAAACTCCTGAACCCTTGGACCGTTCTGACAGGTTGAGATACATCTAGCTAGATTATCAATTAATTTTTCACCACAGCCCTGATAATACACATTTCAAAATCCTACTCCTGTCCAAGGACTTATTGAGCAAATATTCTGAAAAGCAGCAATCTATTTGNTTGAGATAGAAAAGAAGCAATCTATTTGGTGTGCCTGTATCACAGGTTCAATGCTTTATATAACTCTCATGACAGGATGTGACACTAAGACCAAAAAAACTGATCAAAAGATATAAGGACATTGGATCCTCTGAAATAAGCAGAAAATCAACATATCACATGATGTCCCTAGGTATGTAGATTTATGCTGCTTAGTTAAAAAATAAACTGTAGTTTGTCAAAAAATAAACAGATAACAAGGCCAAGCTTGAAGGAACCCTTCATCCTTCTGCAGAAAACACCTCCCAGAAAGACAAGAGTTTTTTCTCATACCTCTGCATTCTCCCATATTAGTGTGATCAGTATTTGGCCCAGCAGGAACCTGAGACAAACGCTGCCAGTCACTGTTATCATCTGAACTTTGAATCATGCCACATATATTTTCAAGTTCAAAACTGCACGTGTCCATGAAACTTAGGGAGGAGGCTGTGACATAAAAAAATATGAAATTGTAAATCTCTATAACGTAACACATTTTAATTTTGAAGGTCCAAAGCCGTGAGCAGAGAAAGACTAAATGCAAACACCAAGTAATCAGTGGCTTCAAATATGATCAGCATTCATACATACAATGTTCAGGAACTCAAAACACTTGGTGTTAAACACTGACATTATTGGATGTCATCAGGAACACTCTGGGCCCTCAGCAAACACGGGACGGCATCTGCTAATTATCATACCATGTCTTTTATTTATAAAAGGAACACTAATATCAACCCAATCCACACACCTTCATGTTATAGTCTAAAGATCCTGAGGCTTCCCGTTCTTTGTTCTGCTTTCTTTGGGCCAGCCCACACATGGCCACAGATTTTGATACAAACTCACCGATGTATCAGCTGGTCTGCTTATTTTGAAATATAGAAGAGCAGAAGCTATTTGGCTGGAATAAACAAACCTTGATTTTCCAAACATTGAATTAAAAAACGAAACCAAAACCAAACCAAACCAAAACAAAAACACAAAACAAAAACAAACAAAAACTTTTTTCAAAGGTGTATTTGGGACCAGTGGATATTTCTTGTCATACAAATTTTACGATATCTTTCATGTAACAAGTGAAAAATTAGGTGAAGGAAGGCTGTGCAGTTAAATATGAAAGGGAGAACACCATATGAAATATTTTCTCTGTCTAAAGCAAACTCTGGATAGGTGAACACAGCACAGTCCAGGTTTATCCCTGTTCTTATTTTTGTTTCCCACTATACAACGTCTGAGCTCATGTGTAATAGCAGCCATGATTTGAAAACAGCTAAGTTAATGAAATACTTTTTAAACCATGTATAAAATATTGTGGCTCAAAGGTTTAAACGTTTCATTGCATA
>VYZP01053996.1:0-11471 GCA_013400635.1 Hypocryptadius cinnamomeus
GAGAGAAAGGATGCTTTTCTTTCTAACGACAGAGCAAGAAAATGTGATAAGAAAAGTTGCCCTCATATTTACACTGAATTGGCCTCATATTTACACTGTCAACTAGAATCCCTTTCCACTTTTAACTAAACATGATGTTTTTCAGTCCCTGTCCTGAGCTACTTTCTAAAATTGTAAGCTACTGAGCACAGTGAGTGTTGCAGATGCAAATCAGGCAAGAAAAGTGTGCAACCTACACGAAAATGTATAATGATTGTATTTCATGGTGAAAAATTCCATGTCTGTAAAATATGACTGACATTGAAAATAAGAAACACTAAATTAAGATCTCACTTTATGCTTGCATGCCTTGCAAATTTTAAGGTGAAACATTCTGCACACAATTTATAAATTAATGAAATTGAGATTAAATGAGCAGGCAGCAATAAAAGGAATATAAAAAGGTTGCTTTTAGGATGCTCCTAGAACACTGTCTCAAAACAATAATCAAAGTGCCTTCTGGTTAGCCTGTTAAGGATATCTAGTTCCCCAAAAAGGATTTAGATGAAATATTGCCATTAATCTATTCTGTCTGAAAGTCCACATCACCCCCAACATATGGGGGTGTTATGTCTGAAACACAGTTGATTAGGAAATGCAGCCTGCTGCTTGGTTTATTTTTTTAAAAAAGAAGCATGAAATACTTATAGAGTATATTGGGTGTAGAGAGGCTTTATTAGAATAATCTCTCCCTAAAGATGCTTTAAGACTAACCCATCCACTGACCCATGAAGGGTAAATGCTAAATTCTTACAGTCAAATATATTCATTGTAACTCCTAGAAAAAGACAGATGAGCTGTGACTCCTCTTTAAATTACTGTGAGATGGATAGGTACTTACTATCACCTGGAAGGTGATCACCATCACTAGAAGGAAGCATCACCTCCTAGCTGTTAAAGATGACTGAATTCCTACAAAGGCAGTTTGTTTACATAGCCATAAAACTGCTATAGTATTTCACTCTCTCTCTGTCTCCCTGTACATTTTTATAACACTGCTCTCATAAAAAGGTAAATTTCAGATACTGCAAAGACAACTGGAAAGTAGACTTTTCTTAAACAATCTCATTTTTTAAGAAGGCAACATAATCTAATAATTTACAAACCCCTAATCTTAAATCAGAAAAGAATTTATTAAAACAGCACACTTTGCAGCATGAGGCTTTTTGAAGACCCACTGAAGGCTAAACAATGAGTTTCCTTAAGCTCAGCCAGTGACACTTCTGTAGCACATGGCATCTGAACTTGGCCCCAGCAGCACGTGGCTGAATACCAGTAGGTATCACAGAAGACTGGTGAGAATTTTGATCTCAGGATCTAGCCCAGGGACTTCAACTCCACAAACTGAGAGTCCTCACAACACTTGGAACTTCATTTGAACCTGGAGGAGCTCAGAGACTAATCCTTAGTGCATTGTAAGTTTGCCATAGGGGTTATCAGGGTATAGGGTATAGAACCCACCAGGACAGAGGAAACCACACAGTCCAGTTCTCCTCCATTCATGCTCAGAGGGAAACTGGGAGCCAAAGGCTACTACTTCTCAGAAGCACAAGATCGAGGCAAAATTGCATGTTAGCCTCTGGCTCCACCTGCCAGCAGCCTACAAAAAAGGTCAGATTCTGACACTGAATTTGGCTGAAACCAAGAACCATGTATCAGCATGATTCATTCTACCTGAAAAAAAATTAAAATAGATCACCTTCCTACCACCACCATTGCCTCACAAGAAGCTCAGAATAGTGCAGAGTTACCTGGTGAATATTTACCAAGCTTGTGGGTTACAGTTCATGAGCTGTGCTGCTCTGGCCCAACACTGCATTCAGTATTTGAGGCTCAGAACTCAGGCACATGCTTCCTGGACCAGTGACAACACTAGGTGCAAAGGATCTTCCTCAGACATGGGAGAAGTATCCCACACGAAGCTTATCTAAACAAATGTACTCTTGCTCCAGAAGCTATCATTTCCTAAGTTTTTCATTTCAGTATGATTGGTACTGCGGACTGCACTAGTCATAGGACTGTCCCTCTCTTGCTGCCTTGAACACTAGGCATCTTTCAGAGGTTAACAACCGCATTTCTAACTCCTGGGACCACTGCTTCAACAGGCTGCCCTGACATCATGGACCTCATTTTTCCAGTGAGGTAGCCTGCGTCTTGAAAAACTGGAAAACAATGCTGGTGGATTAGAGAGGGGTGTGGGGGATTTTTGTGGGTTTGTGTCTGTTTGTTTGCTTGTTTGTTTGTTTGTTTGTTTGGATTTTTAAGGTTCTGAGACAGATTTAAACCATGCAACTACAGTACTTAAGCCTCGGTATTAAAAGTTGATACCCTATTAGAAATACAGGCCACATGTTTCTGCTGTGGAACACCAAAAAATTATCAAGTACATTAATGATAGAGAGTTGCCTTTGATTGATGAGCACATGAACACCAGAACCAGAATGAGAACCACAGTTGTTTGATAAATCTATGCCTGCTCCTGGTATATATTTCAAAAGCACAAAGTTTGTTAACAGCATAAAGAAGTAAGTAACTACAATCTAATGAGTCAGAGCAGAGAACTCCCAGACACATCATTTTTCAAGTCCTGCTTGCTCTCTGCAATGCTTGAGATATCTCCCAAAGTCACCAGGAGGGTTTAAATCTAATTTAATTCCCTCATGTAATACTAGGGGAATTGTTTGTAAAATGTGATAAAAATAATCAGAGTAATTAAATCCTATACTCGAGCAACAGGAGTATGAACGTACTCAAGCCACCTGTGAAAACTTTTTATTAGTTTTCTTGGTCTTCAAGGCCCATCTCTCTAACTATCTAAAGTAAAATGATATTCAATTTTGTTCTGAAGTTTCTTTTTTAAAAAGTACTTCAAAATTTAGAATGTACTACAAATGAGAAAATGTTCACATTATTTAAATCTGAAATAGTGGTGCAAGTCCAGAGTGATTCAGAATGAGCACAATATCAAGTAAATTCAAATTCAATTTAAGAATAAAAAATTAACTGGTTTAAAATTGAAAATGCTTGAGTTTCATAGCCTATTCCCCACATCACAACACCCTCAATTAAGAGAAAAAGAAGGGTAGTAGTCACTGGCGACTCCATTTTAGAAGGAATGGAGGGCCTACTGGACCTGCAGGGAGGTGTGTTGCCTCCCTGTGATCTGGGTCAGGGACAGTACCAATAAACTTCCTAGCACTGCCCACTGATTATTACCTACTACTGGTTTTCCAAGTGGATAGTGATGAAGTCCCAACAAAAAGGCTGTGGATGACCACGAAGGACCTCCAGACCTAGGGACAACTGATCAAGGGATTTGGAACACTAGTTGTTTTCTGTTCTGTCCTGCCAGTTGCAGGAAATGCTGAGGCAAGAAACATGAAAATCATGCAGATGAACACTTGGCTTTGAGACTGGTGTTACCAGCAGAATTTTGGGGTTTTTGGTCATTGATCAGTTTATATGACAGAGAGCCCACTGGCAACAAACAGGGTCCACCTGTCTCAAAGTGGAAAAAGAATCTTAGCTCGGGACTTAGCAGGGCTTTTTGAGGGAGCTTTACACTAGAGTTGAAGAGGGATATGGATGTTGCCAGGGTCAACAAAAACAAGGTGTAATATAGGGAGGACTATTGCAACCACTCAAATAGCAAAAGAAGGCTGAAAAAGGGATATGTCTAGCAGGAACAAACATCCGAAGAAATAACCACAAGACAGGACTATAGGGAAGTCCTTCTCATCCCCACTTGGATATTGACTCAATCATAAAATGCCTGCAGACCAACACATGCAGTATGGGGAAAAAACGGGAGGAACTAGAGGTCTGTGTGCTCTCACAGGGCTTTGATCTCATTGCAGTTAAAGACATGGTAGGATAGTTTGCATGACCAGCATCATAGAATTATAGAATATCCTGAGTTAGAAGGGACACACAAGGGCCACTGCAGTCATGACTGAGTGTGGCTACTGATGTCTACAGGATGTTCAGAAGAAAGAGGGGAGAAAGGAGAGGTGGAGGCATCCACCAAAAGAGGTAGATTGAGTGTGAAGAGCTGTTTTTGAAGAACAGCCACAAGCAGGTCACAAGCTTGTGGATAAGAATCAGAAACAGAGGAAACAAAAGGAAGCTTGTGGTTGGTTTCTACTGCAGCCATCCTGATCAAGGGGATCCTATTGATGGAGCCTTCTTGCTCCAGCTACTGGAGGCATTGCACTCACAGGCTCTTACCCTTCTGGAAGACTTCAACCACCCTGATATCTGCTGGAAAAGTAGCACAGCAACTGTAGGCAATCCAGGAGACTCCTAGAATGCATGGAGTAAAACTTCTTGACCCAGATAATAGAAAGCCCTACAAGAAGAGATGTGTTACTGGATCTGTTGACCACCAACATGAGTGAGCTTATTGGGGATGTCAGAATTTGAAGAATCCTGGGCTGCAGTGATCCTTTACTTGTGGAGTTCACAGTACTGAGAAATATGGGTCAGGTAAGGAGTAGGATTAGGCTCCTGAACTTTAGGAAAGCAGACTTCCAGCCTTCCAGGGATATAGTGATATCCTGTGGAAAACTGCCCACAGAGACAAAGGGGTAGAACAGAGCCGGCAGATCTTTAAGGAAGCCTTCCATAGAAGGCAAGAGCTAGCAATCCCCAGGAGCAAGAAATCAGACAAAGAAGGCAAGACACTGCTGGTCAAACTGAAGGGAAAGAAGCAAATGAATGGACAGTTGAGGCTAGGACAGGTGACCCAGGGAGAGTATAGAGACAAAGTAATGTTGTGTAGTGACAGGAGGAGAAAGGCGAAGGTGAAGATGGAACTGAACCTGGCAAGGCATGCAAATAACAGAAAGGGCTTTTATGGGTATGTTAACCAGAAAAGGAAGGTCAAAGAGGGTGTACACCCTCTGATAAACAGTGCTGGAAAACTGGTAACAAAGAATGAGGAGAAAGCTGAGGTACTCAGCTACTTTTTTGCCTCAATCTTTAATGACAACCTCTCTTTCCACATCTCTCAAGAGGATGGAGAGCAGGATGGAGACTGGGGAAGTGAAGTTCCTCTTAAAGCAAGGACCTAGGGAAGATGTGATTGCTCAGTCCAAGTATAATTTTTTCCCCTGATAATTGTGGATGATACTGAAATAAAAACAGATGGGTACAAACTGAACATGAATGTTTCTATCTGATAATTAGAAGGTTTCCTAACGACCGCAGTAGAAAGTATGGAATGAGGTTTCCAGTAGGATTAGCAGGTATACCAATATGTAAATACATATGTGACAGCACAAGAGTTAAAAAAAAAACAAAAACATTTTGCTTCAACATGAGATTGTTCTGAAGAGGTACATAGTGTAGGAAAGACAGATCAAGAAAGTGCAGTGGTAGAGTTGCTCTCTATGTGAGGCAACACCTGGAATGTATTAGGCTCTCTCTTGGGGTGGAGGACAAGCAAGTCAAGTGCTTTTGGGTTAGGATAAAACAGCAGACTAGTACGGGTGACATTGTTGTGGGTGTTTGCTACAAGTAGCCTGAGCAAGAGGAGTAAGTGTATGATGCCTACAGGCAGCCTGAAGCAGTCTCGAAGTCACAGCTCCTGTGGGGGCTTTTAATTACCCTGACATCTGCTGGAGAAACAACACATTGAAGTACAAACAGCCCAGAAGGTTCCTGGAAAGTAGTGATGACAGCTGCCTGACACAGGTAGTGAGAACCCCAGGAGGAATGATGTGCTTCCTGACCTCATACTAACAAACAGGGAAGGCCTTGCTGGAGACGTGAAGGTTGGGAGCAGCCTTGGCTCTAGTGACTGTAAGACTGTGGAGTACAGTATCAAGGAAGGAGGCAAGGAGGAAGCAGGGCAGCAAATAAGATTGTAATTATGGACTTCAGGAGAGCTAATTTTAGCCACTTTAGGGATTTCTTGGAAGAATCCAATGGGAACAGGTCCTGAGGGAAGAGAAATCTAAGAGCTGGTTGATATTCAAGGATCACATCCTCCAGGCTCAAGAACAGTGCATCCCAATGAGCAAGAAATTGGGCAAAGAGGTGAAAGAGAGATCTTCATGTATGAATAAAAACTCCTGTCAATACTCAAGCAGAAGCAGAAAATGCACAGGAGATGGAAACAGGGTTAGGTCACGTGGGCTTAATATAGAAAGGTTGTCAGTATAAGTAGAAATTAGACAAGGAAGGTCAAAATCCATCTAGAATTAAATCTGGTCAAGAAAGTCAAGGACAACAAGAAGGGTTTCTTCAAATATATTAATAACAAAAAGAAAACAAAGAAAAATATGGGCCCGTTACTAGATGGAGGGGGGACCCTGTTAAAAAAAAGGATGCAGAGAAGGCAGAGTAACTGAATGATTTCATTGCATCAGTCTTCACTGACATGGCCAACCCTTGGGAATCTTTGACCCAGGAGACCAGGGTCAAGAAGCATTGGCTAGAAAACTTCCTCTCTCAAAGGGGATTCTGTTAGAGAACACCTAGGCAGATTTAATGCGTGATCCATGGGTCCTGGTGGGATGCACCCACGAGTGCTGAGAGAGCTGGTGGACACCACAGCAGGGCCGTTAACGGTCATCTTTGAAATGTTGCAGAGATCAGGAGAGGTACCTGAGCACTGGAAGAGAGAAAATGTCACCTCAGTCTTCAAAAGGGACAAGGAGGACCCAGGGAAATACCAGCCAGTCAGCCTAACTCAATCCCTGGAAAGGTGATGGAGTGCCTCATTCTGAAGGCCATTTCTATCCACATGGATGACAAGAAGGGGATCAGGAGTAGTCAGCATGGATTCACTAAAGGTAAATCATGCTTGACCAGGCTGATGGCCTTCTATGATGAGACAACCACCTGGAGAGATGAGGGGTGAGAAGTGTGCATGGTCTACCTCAATTTCAACAAGGCTTTTGGCACTGCCTCTCACAATGTCCTCATAGGGAAACTCAGGAAGTGTGGACTGAATAAGTGGATAGCAAGGTGGATTGAGAACTGGCTGAATGGCACATTACAGAGGGACAAAATCAATAGAAGAGGTCTAGCTGGAGGCTTGTCACTAGTGGTGTCTCCCAGGGGTCAATACTGGGTCCAGTATTGTTTGACTTGTTCATCATTGGCTTGGAGAAAGGGACAGATACCTCCTAAGCAAGTTCACTGATGACACAAAACTGGGAAGAGTGGCAGATACCACAGAGGATCTCAGCAGGCTGGAGAGATGAGTGGAAAGAACTGTCTGAAGTCCAACAAAGGCAATTGCAGAGTCCTGTGCCTGGGGAAGAATGACCCCCTGCACCAGAATAGGCTGGAGGCCAAACCACTGGAAAGCAGCTCTGCAGAGAAGGACCTGTGGGTCCTGGTGGACAACAAGCTGTCCCTGAGCCTGCAGTGAGCCCTTGTGGCCAAGGCAGCCAATGGTCTCCTCGGGTGCATTTGGAAGAGCATTGCCAGCAGGTCGATGGAGGTGGTCCTGCCCCTCTGCTGAGCCCAGGTGAGGCCACATCTGGAGTGCTGTGTCCAGTTCTGGGCTCATCAGTACAAGAGTGACATGGAGCTCCTGGAGTGGGTTCAGCAAAGGGCAACAAAGATGATCAGGGGACTGGAGTATCTCTTACTGCAGTAAGGAAAGAGAGAGCTGGGTCTGTTCAGCCTTGAGACAACTGAAAAGTGACCCCATTAATGTGTATGAATATTTAAAGGGGGGTGCCAAGAGGCCGGGGCCTTTTCTCAATGGTGCCAAGCAATACAAGAGGCAACAGGCAGAGATTGATGCAAGAAAGTTCCACCTGAATATAAGAAAGGACTTCTTTACTGTGAGGATGATTGAGCGCTGGAGAAGTTGCAGAGCCTCCCTCACTGGAGATAATCAAGAACCATCTGGACACAATCCTGTGTCATGTGCTCTAGGATGACTCTGCACTGGGAGGTTGGAGCAGATAACCCTCTGTGATAACTTCAGCTAGTACATTTACAGCTGCACTTTCAACCACAATCTGTTTTCTCTGTTTTTCTCTTCTGAGTACTACCTTGATTTAACCTCCATGCTGTGTGACACTTTTTGTTTTTCTTTGTTTAAATACAGAAAATCTAGGGTACATTTACTGCTTTACCCTTACCATCTCATTTTGTTCTCTCTTCCATATGACCCATGAGTGTATATGTTATAATAACTCCGTTTCAACTTCTATTACCCTTAGTGCGGCTGTGGGAACCTAGCAGTCAACACCTGCTAGACTCACACCATTCAACACCATTGATATCATTATCAATACCTACTGCATTCTTAATCAGAAGGAAGAAGCCCAAGGAGATAAATGCATGAGGAGACTAGTATACTTTGCTATCTCCATCTTAATAAATAAAGACAACTTTTCTCTCTCCTCGCAAAGTGAGAGGAGCCATGTAAAGACGTGCACAAGGAAAACAGTGCACTCCTCTTTAAAACCTAAACATTTGAGTCAGAAGCTGTCTTTTGGGCATGTCTTCAGATATCAAATTTACCTTCACACACCCCTGGAAAATGTAATTATTTCCCTTATTCTTCTGTAAATATTGTACCATAGTTACAGTTTAATAAACTTCATTCATCAGTTTATACCACTGATCTTATTCATTCACAATTTATTAAAATAGGAGGTTTTTCACAAGCAACAAAAGAGATGCAACTCCTAAAGATATATCACTGCTTTAGTTTACATCTTTCACAGCATGGCTCACTAGGTCTATAATGTATTTTTCACTCTCTGGTGTTTGCTCAAAGACTCTCAAACACAATATAAATTCCTCTGTTAAATCAGACAATTATTTTTACTAATCCATTGAGAATGGCAAATCTGAAGTGTTTGAACTGAAGCAGCCTGGTACAATAATACAACAGTTCATTCAAGCAGGTGCAGGAAGTATTATGCAAATTTCAAATAACTTCTTTTTTTATGCATGAGCACCTCACATTAATATTCCTCAGGCATAAAATTCATTCCTTTGACAGTCACCACTAACTTGCTGTAGTCAGTTATCACCAGTGTGGTATCAACCTGTACATGCTACAAATGGAACATGTTTTCCTAACTACCTCAGTTTAAAGGACATAAGCAGTACGAGATGACCTGGGTTTAATGCACAGAAGCAATCAAAAGTAGCAGAGTGGTGTCCCACAGCCACCACCAGCAGAGATTCTTGGAGAGTTGGACCTGCATTTGAAAGACGTATATCGAAAATTTTCTTCTAAGATAAGCTTGAATGGCCTTCCTAAAAAACCCCATGGAGTATGAAGATCATCATTAAATTTTGTGAGAGAAAGTGTACTTCCTGTTTGCAGTTCATTCTTATTTCATTGAAAATAAACATTAGAAAGTTTTGCCAGAATAAAACTCTGCTAATTACAGACACTAGGAAGCCTTCATTTAAATCTATAAGACCTGATTTTTTGATCTTTTTGGACCTTTTTGAAAAGGTTCCAGCACATCTAATGCAATCAGTCTTCACAGGTTCGCGAAGCTGAGGAAGCAGGATCTAAGAAGATGGCTTTCCCCACTGGTTAAGGTTGTGGGGAGAAAAAACCCTCCCACTCATCAAACTTCATAAAATCAATTAGTATGGAGAAGTTCACAGAGCATCTTCCCTTAAATCTTGGTCACACATATTGTGAAAATAGCATCATCCCTGGCTGCAATAAACTTCACATATACCTAACTACTGAGCATCACTGGTCTGAGTAGACCAACAGAACCTGCCACACTGGTGTCTTTCCTGTCTACCTACCACATACACTTAATTACAGGGCTCCTGCTAAGGTGGTTTTTGCTGGGTTACAAATACACTTCAGAATTCAGGTCTAGCTGCCAACGAGAATTCAGTGCTGTATAGAGGTATGAGTGCACCAACAGGTGTTAGCATCCTGAATCTGATGATCTGAGTCTTTCTCCTACAAGCCCTGACCATGGGACAAGGAGTTCTTAGCATTCAAACCCCACTGAACCTACATTTCAGGCACGCCAGCCTCCATTCTTTGTCTCTTGCCCTGCCTCCTGGATGTGCTTGGATTTACACTGTAGATAGCTTGTCTCCTGAGCCAAACTCTTGTATGTATGTTGTACGCTTGTCTCTAGTCCTGCCTTTGACATCATTTCCAGGTACTCCGATTTGAGATCCCTGGATAGGAATTGGATCTGGATCTGTACCCCCTTTCCATCACTGGAGGTCATCTTCCAGTTCTGGCTCATCTCCTCTTAGGAAACAGCAAGCCTCACTGCTCCCTGACAGGAAGACAGACACTGAATAGTCCTGTGACAGATCTCTTGTCCTCACAAATTCTTCTTTCTAGCCTGTCTGCAGTAGAAGACTCCAGCAGGAAGCCTAAAACTCATCTCAATACTGAATAACAGCTGTATCCCACTGTTGTACTCCATCCAACCATCCCACCATCATAGACACAACATACCATTACTCCAAACATGAGACCATTCATCCACAGCAGAGGCTTTTCTCATCCAACAGATTGCCAACAAAGTGGTGGACAGAACCTTTCACTGATCTGCATTGGACTGAACATCACCAGCAGAGTCATGCCACTGTCTGGGCTAACAAAAAGTCTTATAATGCTCACCAAATCTAACATCCACCTTCTAAATTGCCTACTTACACTCCAGAGACAACAAAGTAGGACAACAGCATCTACTGCACTACTGCACTCTACTTCCCCAAGCAGCCCCCTCTGCCCTAAACTCCAATACAGCTCCTGGAGACCAAGCTCCTAGAGACCAACATATGCTTTTTACCTCTTGGTTATGCATTTGATACCTCTTGAAGCATATAAATTAAATCCAAACTCAGAGGTACATTCTTTAAAAGGTGACTTGGAAGATGAATCAGAGGAAATTTTCTGTGCTGAGTAGCATGTGAAATGAAAGTATATTTGTGAACAAATATCAACATGCTTATTATTAAGACATTTGGAGCAATTTTTAATTTACTAAACCACAGTTTTTATTTCAGTAGTGAATGTAATGAACTGTGTTAAACTCAACAGTAGCAAGAGCAAAAGTTTACAAAATCTCACAAAACAAGTCAATTGAGAGTAAAGATTGTCAGCTGAAACTGTGACTTACAGCTAAACATCATTATAAAAAATAAATGGGTTTATGGGTTTTATATTTCTGTGCTGCATTTGAGATAAAAATATAATCCAAAAGTAGAAAAGTCTTTCCTGCCTTGCACCATGGGTAGATCTGTGTTAAATAGGCATAACACATTCCCATTCTGCCAAGATACCATTTTACATGTACTGAGTTTGGGTGTAAATGACTTTAATTAGGTTAGGGAGAAATCAGGCCTTGCGTCATAGGAATACAGGTTGTACATACATGGTTTTTATTAAATTAATAAAATAAATATTCTTTCTGGGAATAGGAGCTAATTCTATCAATCATGTGTAAATGATTTAA
>VYZP01053998.1:0-5000 GCA_013400635.1 Hypocryptadius cinnamomeus
TGTGCCAGCCCAGAGCAGGGCTGGTGCTGGCCGTCCCCTGAGTGCCAGGGCTGGGATCAAAGGGAAGAGAACCCATCCATGAGGGAAAGCAGAGCCAGGTGTGCCAGGGCTGGGATCACACAGGGAACCCATCCATGAGGGAATGCAGAGCCAGGTATGCCAGGGCTGGGATTACATGGGGAATTCCTCCCTGAGGGAATGCAGAGCCAGGTGTGCCAGCCCTGATCACGGCTGGTGTTGGCTGTCCCCTGGGTGCCAGGGCTGGGGTGACACAGGGAACTCCTCCCTGAGGGAATGCAGAGCTAGGATCACACAGGGAACTCCTCCCTGAGGGAATGCAGAGCCAGGTGTACCAGGACTGGGATCACAAAGGGAACTTCTCCCTGAGGGAATGCAGAGCCAGCTGTGCCAGGGTTGGGATCACACAGGGAATTCCTCCCTGAGGGAATGAAGAGCCAGCTATGCCAGCCCAGAGCAGGGCTGGTGCTGGCTGTTCCCTGGGTGCCAAGGGTGGGATCAAAGGGAAGAGAACCCATTCCTGAGGGAAAGCAGAGCCAGGTGTGCCAGCCACAGCTGTTACCTGTGTGCCCGGGGTGGGTGTGTGGGAGCTGCTCTCAGGGGTGCTGGCCAGGGCCAGGGCTGTGGCCAGCTCGCTCTGGGTGATGGGCCGGGGCCCCGCCGCCCCCGCGTAGCCCAGCGAGGCCGGGCGCGAGCCGGACGTGCTGCTGGAAGGGGTGGACCTCGAGCTCTGTGTGGAGAGACAGAAAAGCCCCAGCTGTGACCTCTCTCGGTGTTTGTGTCCCAGTCAAACCACAGATCTCTGTCCTACCATACCCAAATGTCCCAAGGGTGGAAGTTCTGAAAGACAAACATGCCAGAGTGGGATGTGCTTTTTTCCACAGAGTCAGCTGTGGAAACTGGCAGGAAACCTTTCAATCTATCATCCACCAGCCCCAAACCAGGGTGATACAAAACAATTCTGTGTTACAGGCACGTTTGGACCCAAATATCCAGTTTTTCTTACAGAGCCCTTTGTCCTATGGAGAGGAAGAGTGCAGAAAGGCAGGGATCAACATTCCCACGCTCCACTTTGCTGTGAGAGCATTTCCTCTGTTTCATTTTCCTGTTGTGTGTTCAGTACTGAGGAAAACCCTCTCCTGAGCAGCATGGAAGCAGCCAGGATCCATGTTTGTCTCCACATCCCCCTGGGGAGCCAGAGCAGCTCGTGCTGCTCACCAGACAGGAAGGGAAGAGCTTGGGAGTCTCAGGGCTACAAATCAAACCAAAAAAAAAGTGTTCACCCAACCTGGCTGCTTACCTGGTGGAAGTCATCTTCATCATCAGACAGCCCCTCAAAGAGAAAGCCACCTGCACCAGAAAGGGGAATAAAAGGATGTGGCAAAGCAGCAGGAATTGGGAGCAGATGAGAACCCTGTGGAGTTCTTGGCAGAGCAGCCAGCACAGGCTCAGCAGCGAGCTCCCCTTCCAGGTGGACGTACCTGGCATGTCCCGGTAGGAGCCCAAGGCCATGGCCCGTGAGGACGTGTCCGGGGCTGGCAGGGGGGTGCTGCCCGCCACCGAGTGCAGCACCAGCACGATGGCATTCACCAGGGCAGGGTGAGCCGGGATCAGCCTGGGCACAAACGGGCACAGCTGAAGGAGGGCACAGGGCAACCCAGCAACCAGCCCTGAGGCACCCGGGGCACAGCCACCGCCGCCTCTGCTGCCCGGCACAAACTCCTCCAGGCAGCCAGGGATCCCTCCGGATCCACGCTGGACCTGGCCTTGGATCCCTCCGGATCCACGCTGGACCTGCCCTTGGATCCCTCCGGATCCACGCTGGACCTGCCCTTGGATCCCTCCAGATCCACGCTGGACCTGCCCTTGGATCCTTCTGGATCCACGCTGGACCTGGCCTTGGATCCCTCCAGATCCATGCTGGACCTGGCCTTGGATCACCAAGGGTCCTTCTGGATCCATGTTTGACCTGGCCTTGGATCCCTCTGGATCCACGCTGGACATTGCCTCAGTTCACCAAGGACCCTTCTAGACCCAACCTTGCCTCGGTTCACCAAGGATCCTTCTGGACCCCATGCTGGACCTGGCCTCAGTTCACCAGGGATTCTTTTCGACCCATGGTGGACCCAGCCTTGGATCCTACTGGATCTATGCTGGACCTGGTCTCAGGTCACCAGGGATCCTTCTGGACCCCATGCTGGACCTTTCCTCAGTTCTCCAAGGCTCCTTCTGGACCCCATGGAGACCTTGCCTCGGTTCTCCAAGGACCCCTCTGGACCCATGCTGACTTTTCCAAGGTTCTCATGGGAGTAGCTCTCTGCTGTGAGCAATTCATCCAGGTCTGAACCCTGATCTGGAGGTGATGATGGCCCTGCCTCCCACCAAACACCCTCTGCATTAACCCAAGTGGTGGATCCGTGTTTCGTGAGGGAGGAATGACCCAGCCTGGCAGGCAGGAGCAGAGCTCTGTCCCACCCAGGTGACACACAGGGACACAAAGGCACAAAGGCTGAATCACTGCCCCAGCTCGGGGAACTTACGTGTCCAGCATGCTGGGGTCTGCAAACACGGAGAACAGATCCTTGTCCTGCAGAACTCCTGGAAAAGACCAGGAAACACAGTGAGACAGGATACAATGAACAGGAGCCAGTCACACAAAAGCCACAGGGACAAATAAATAGGAATTTTTTCCCAGGAAATGAGTAATAAGTAAACACCACAAATACTCCCATTGTTCCTCTGAAGCCTTTGTGTTCCTGGAGAGGCTCTGTGTGGTCACAGCCACACATCCAAGGGACAAAAGGGATGGGGCTTTTCCTGCAGATCCTGTGGGTGCTCCACCTCAAAGAGCAGGATGGAAGCCGGGCCCCAGCTCCCTGCAGCCAGGCTGTGACTGCATCCCAAATTCCACCAACTCGGGCTGCCACCGTCCCAGAACAGGCTGCATTTAATGAACCACTTTGGAGCACTTGGCAGCAAGGAGAGAGCTCCATCCCTCCTTTCCCTGACCCTTCTGAAACCAAGGAGAGAGCTCCATCCCTCCTTTCCCTGACCCTTCTGAAACCAAGGAGAGAGCTCCATCCCTCCTTTCCCTGACCCTTCTGAAACCAAGGAGAGAGCTCCATCCCTCCTTTCCCTGACCCTTCTGAAACCAAGGAGAGAGCTCCATCCCTCCTTTCCCTGACCCTTCTGAAACCAAGGAGAGAGCTCCATCCCTCCTTTCCCTGACCCTTCTGAAACCAAGGAGAGAGCTCCATCCCTCCTTTCCCTGACCCTTCTGAAACCAAGGAGAGAGCTCCATCCCTCCTTTCCCTGACCCTTCTGAAACCAAGGAGAGAGCTCCATCCCTCCTTTCCCTGACCCTTCTGAAACCAAGGAGAGAGCTCCATCCCTCCTTTCCCTGACCCTTCTGAAACCAAGGAGAGAGCTCCATCCCTCCTTTCCCTGACCCTTCTGAAACCAAGGAGAGAGCTCCATCCCTCCTTTCCCTGACCCTTCTGAAACCAAGGAGAGAGCTCCATCCCTCCTTTCCCTGACCCTTCTGAAACCAAGGAGAGAGCTCCATCCCTCCTTTCCCTGACCCTTCTGAAACCAAGGAGAGAGCTCCATCCCTCCTTTCCCTGACCCTTCTGAAACCAAGGACAGAGCTCCATCCCTCCTTTCCCTGACCCTTGGAAGCCAGGATCCACCCCCAAGGAGAGAGTTCCATCCCTCCTTTCCCTCACACTCTGAAACCAAGGAGAGAGCTCCATCCCTCCTTTCCCTCACACTCTGAAGCCAGGATCCATCCCCAAGGAGAGAGCTCCATCCCTCCTTTCCCTGATTCTTCTGAAGCCAGGATCCACCCCCAAACCACCAATGGAGCTCAAGTGACACCTCAGCAGTCACCGACTCTCCACAAAGGGACAAAAAATGAAGTTTTTTTGAACTCTCTCTTCTCCCTATCAGGAATTCAACCTAGGTTTGGGTCTGTCCCTTCCCCCATCAGGAATCCAACCTTTCCTCAGATCCTCAGGATCACAGCCAGACTCACCCAGAGCCACTGGGTCGCTGCTGAGGCCGGGAGTAGCCACAATGATCTGATCCAGGGATTCCTTGTTTCCCAGCATCTTGAAGACCTGCCAGGGAAAGCAGAGCAGGTTGGGAATGTCACCCACTGTGGGACTGTCCCCAGAGGGAGGGGACAGCTGAATTCCCCCTGGGATAGAGCACTCACAGCATCTCTGTAGGCAGGGCTGCTGTGCAGGGCAGTGTGCAGCACACGGAATTCCCGGACTGCTGCCACCTTATCCACGGGCTCTGAGGGGAGAAAACACCACAACAAAACACAGCTGGGCCTTTGTCAGCCCTCAAAGGCATTCCACAGCCCCCTGAGACCTCCATGCTGCAACAGGGATCCTCTAACAGCCTTGGATTGGCTGCAGTCACTGCAGGGTAATGACTTGCTGCACTCTCAGATCATAAAAATAGTCAGGAATATCCTCCCACATGTGCCATTACAGGAATGCCAGCTCAAGCTCTTCTTTTTGTACAGCCAGGCACACAGCAGCCTGCTCATCCCTGGGGCTTTGCTCCAGATCCCCTGGCAATGCCCTAGAATGGATCACAGGCAATTAAGGAAGGGATGATCCCTCTCCACGCTGCACAGCTCATTCCTTAACTCTTGTGTCAGCAGGAAAACCAACACCCAGGTGCTGCTGGGAGAGGTGGGGAGTTCCCAAACACGGGGATTCATTCCCCTGAAAACCTCCACAGCAGTGAATCCCTAGAGAAGCTGTTCCTCAGTCCCTAATAAAGCACATCCCAAGGAGAATCCAAGGGGTAATCCCCACAGCTCCTCACCTGGTTTCTGGTCAGGCTCAGGCCAGGACTTGCGCAGGACATGGACAGTGGAGCCAGACTGGATTCCATAAAAATCCAGGGTCTGGTCATCCCTCAGCTTCCGGCCACAGTAGATCAGGTCTGGGGGGAGAAACACCTGA
>VYZP01053998.1:10000-11108 GCA_013400635.1 Hypocryptadius cinnamomeus
AGGGCCCTAAATAGACATGGAAGGGGCCCTAAGCCCCCTCTGAGGGCCCAAAGAGACATGAAGGGACCCTAACTCCTTCCCTGAGAGATACACCCCTAAAACCGCCCCCAAAAGCCCAAACACACACGGAGAAGCCTCTAAATCCCCCTGAGAGACCCTTAACCCCACGCTGAAGACCCAAAGGGACACAGGGAATCCCTCTAAACCCACCCTCAGTGCTCGAACAGACATAATGAGACCCTAATCCCCTTTCCGAGGGACTCCTAAGCCACGCCTCAAAGCCCAGACAGACACGGGGGGACCCCTAGACGCTATCCCCGATATCCCGCTCGGCTCCGGGCATCCCCAGAGCCCCGCTCACCCTCACGCGCTCCCTCAGCCCCCGGCGGTGCCTCCTCCGCGACTGGCGGGCCCGCGCGCCGCGCGCGCTTTTTATACCACCCGGAAGCGGAAAGCCGGCCGGCATCGAGCTCTCTGATTGGCTGCCGCTTTCCCTCCCTCCCCGCGGGCCGTTCCCGGAAGCGGTGAGGGCGCTTCCGGCCGGGCGAGGAAGGGGCGGGAGGGGGGAAGGAGGAAAGGAAAGGGAAGGAAGGGGAAGGAAGGGAAAGGAAGGGAAAGGAAGGAGGGGAGGACGGAAGGAAGGAAGGAGGAGCTGAGGCGGCCGCGCACGGACCGGCGGGACCCGCCACGGGAGGTAACGGGGGGAGCCGCGGTGCTGAGGGGGTGGGGGGGGCGCTTCGGGCCCCTCGGTATTTCCGCCTGAGGGTCGGGTCGGAACCCTCGGGCATTCCCGCGGTAAAACGGGGGCGAATTAATGAGTTAGTTAGTTAGTTAATTAATTAATTACCGGCCCTCGGTGCGGGTTTAGCTGTTGCAGGCGGTTCCCGTGCGCTGCTTGCCGAGGGAGCCCGGTAAAATCGGGAATTCATGGGGCTGGGGCAGGGAGGGCTCGGCCGGGGGAGCCAAGCCCCGCCGCGGGTCGGGAAACGCGGAGCGATCCCTCCGGGAGAGGGCTCAGAAACGGGGAGAGACCGCGAAAGTGACGGGGGACGCAAAAACTGAGCCTGAAAGTGAGGGAGGGACACAAAAACCTGGAGAAAGGCACCAA
>VYZP01053999.1:0-10110 GCA_013400635.1 Hypocryptadius cinnamomeus
CGGCGCTCCCGGCGCCCCCGCGCATTGCCCGGCGGCAGCACCCACCGCTCTCTCGCCTCCTTCCCCCGGCGCGGGGCCGCGGGACGGGACGGGACGCGCCGGGACGGGACGGGAGCGCGGCGCTCTCCTCGGCGGTGCGCGGCGGCGGGCGCGGGGACGATCCCAATCCCGCCGCCGCTCGGGGCGGTGCCTCCTTGCTCATAGGCTGCAGGTTGAGGCGGGGACTGGGGCGTCGCTCGCAGCAGGCCGGTGGCGGCGGGAGGCCGCTTTGTGTGCGGTGGCGACGGGGCCGCCTCCCCGTCCCGCCTCGATGGGGGCGAGCCCGGGCTGTTCAAACACGGTGGGCATGGTGGTGGGAGAGAGAGCTGGGCGTCGATGGAAGCGACTGAGGAGGGGGAAGCTGCTCGTGAGAGAGCGAAATAAACCCTGTGTGAGGCAGGGATGTGCCATGTGTCCCTTCGCTTCGTCCCCTCAGGCAATTTTGGGCAGGAAGTCCTGCTTCTCCCATGTGGTGGTCACTCCTCGCATCCATGTCACGTTTCACTGGCCACAGCCTGGAGGCTCCAGCAGCCATTCAGTGCCCTGAGGCGGTCCTGAGAGCCGTCGGGGTGCCGCGGAGTCCGAGGCTCGGCGGTGCTCACAGCTGGCACCGAGGGTGGCACCTGCTCTGCGGCGGCCCCGGCCAAGGCACTGAGCTGCTGGCAGGCTCTGCTCGCCCAGCTCGCCCCTGCCCGCCTTCGCTCACCAAGGAGGCGCCTGATCTCAGCAGCCTTCGATTGGTCTGGCTGAGAGCGAAAAAGGCACCTGGAAGGTGAATCGTCTGTACCGCAGCTTCCGAGGGCACGGGATTCAAGCGGGGGTGCTGAAGGTGACCTTTGGATACCCTGCTCTGAGTCACAGCTTGGCTGGAGGGAGCTGTGCAGGGGCGGGCGCCATAAAGCAGAGCAGAGCAGCGCCCGACCTGCTGCTGTCGAGGTCGCTGCCAGCCCCTGTGGCATCAAGCTGGCGAAGTATTTGAGGCCAGGTTTCCTGGACTGTGGTGGTTTCTATTTCCATTCCTCTAAGGCACTTCAGATTCAAGACAGGGGAATTCATTGATTAGCAAATGTATGCTCGGTACTTTGAAGATGTAAAGTCTTGTGAAAGCACAAAGATTCATGAATTTCTATTTGGATTACTTGGCTGGCCAAAAAAAAGTGTGGGTAGTTGGGATTTTTTTGCCCCTCACATTTCAGTAACCTTAAACAGGTTGAAGCTTGTGAGGAGACATGAACAGTTAGTATGTGGGTCACAGACTGTGTGAACAATTTATTAATTCTCATCAGTCGATGACCTTTGTGGATTTAAGCAATTGTATATGATACTCTCCCTTAATTACTTTGGTTTTCTATTGATTGTAATATTTTTATATATGCAAATATTGTTATGTCCATCCAGAAAGGATGTGGGCTCCTACCTTATCTACTATTAGTTAATTACAATTTTCATCTAGATTTTCTCAACAGCCATTTTAAGTTTTCCTTTTTTATTGTTTTTCTATATGTATGTATATAAAACCATAAACTTCTAGGAAAGCTCTGTTGTGGTGTGTGATATCTTTTGTAGCACCCTGAATGAGAACATTATTAAGACCAATCTTTTAGGGTAACTGTCATTGCCAAAAAACATCAAACCAACAGAAACCAAAACCCCCCACAAACAGGAAATGGAAAACAGTATACTGAGAAACATTACTGTATATGAGGAGTAACTCTGTTTAGGTAAAAAGACTTGTTAAAATCCCAGATCTACTGCTTTCTCTTCTACAGTTGAAAAAGACATGGAAAACTTAGGAAGAACTGCACAAATCCTTGCAGTGTTTTGACTGACACTTACCTTGGGCTCTTTTATCAACGCTTACATTTCTTTCTCTGATCTATTCTGTCCCTGAAGTGGCATATATCAAGAAGCCTCAAGGCAAATGAAAATCTGAAATTACTAGTAATAAATTTATTATTATGTTGTTTCACTGGAATAACTTGGGGATTAAGATGTGCTTATAGTAGAAGTGGGTCCCAATAAAAACCAGTTGTGTAGCAAGTATGTGGAGGCATTGTAAGAACTCGTTATCTGGAAAAGTAGAAAAGTGTAAAAAAGTGTATAAAAGTCTAAAGGATGCTTTTACTTATGCAGTGGTAAGATTCTAAGTGAATCCAGTGGTCTTCAGTGTGGCCTAGCAAGAACCCTGGGAAAGCCCTGTGCTGAGAGCTCGGATGCACGTACCTGAGCATAATGCACAGGAAAGTTATGGTTAGGGCTACTGTACATCTTCCCATTCGTTGTCATTGATTCATTAAGAAATGCTGTGTGAGGCAAATTTCTCTGGTCACACACACCTCTCATTCACCCTCACAGCCTGCAACTATTGAGAAGATCAAAAGAAATTCAAAAACAAATGATACTATTACTTGATATGTGTGCAGTTGTCTTCCTCAGAGGCACCCAAACTTCAGTGCATTTCTGCTTTCTTTTCAGAAATAATGTATGTATTCTCTTGTCTCCATGTCACAATGTAAAAGATTTTATAAATGGTCTTGTTAATCAGGGAATGGGGAAAGTGGTCAGTACCCCAGTGTTCTGAGTGCACTTGGCAAAAGTGTGACAGCATTGGGACAATTTGTCCCTGTTCTGTATTAACCAACAGAAGCTACATGTGAAACTCTCAGCAGGACTAGAAAGGATGTAGGTGTGAACACTCGTAGACTTTTTTTTTCTTTTTCTTAAGAAAGACCTAATACACTTCCTGTTAAATAGCAGTAGTAAAATTTTCCGGTGGATTAAGTATTTGGAGGTAAGTATTAAAGTTAACAGTTACAAAAGCCGCCAGATTTAGAGCAGCAGATTTATTCCTGACTACGTTCAGGAATAACTTGCTAGGGAGTTGTGATGCTCCCTGCTGTGTTGCTGCTGAGGGTGTGTAATCTAAACTATTTCTCTTGCCAATTTACCGACATCCAGGTGAGACAGGCTTAGGGACTTGCCCAGTGTCACTTATGGAAACTGAAGCAGATTTCCCTAGTAAGCTGATTGTAACAGTCTGAGGTAGCGATTGCTTTCCCACAAGTTCTTGCAGAGTGCATCAGCATTATCCATTAAGATGAGAATATAGTGCAGAATCACAAAGCCCTTTGGATGTCACAAAGGTGTGCAAAGAACATGGATGTTCTTGTGATATAAAAATTACCAATTACTAATCTCAATTACTAGCCACAATACCTTGTGCTTATATAATGCTTCGCATGACAAAGACATTGAAAAATGTGAGTTATTGCACTTAACAGTCACTACAGAGGTCTCTATCCAATCTCACTTGTGCATCCAGAAGCACTTTATAGAGTACCTAGTAATCAGAGGACTAATTTATTTAATTAGAACTAATTTTGAAGCCATATGATTCATAAGTAGTCTGATAATATAATAGTACTGTGGCTGCTGAAAACTGTGGAGATACTGGATTTATCTAGTGGTAAAGGTGGCTTAATCCTCCACCTTTAAGTGTTCCTAGATATATTAGAAACCATCTTTCAAAAGGTGGTGAAAAGAGTTTTTTTCCTTCTGTGCCTTTTATATATATTTGAGTTCTTCGAAAGTGATTGGTCAGACCAGTGTTTGTGTACTAGTCTTCTCCCTCAGCTTCCTTTCCTTTCTAGCTGCTCAGGGAGCATTGGAAGATTTTCATTAAAACCAGAAGGCCAAGAAACATATTTTTTATATTTGACAGAAGCTTATAGCAGTTTCTCAGGAAAACATCCTGCTTGCAACAGATTTTCAAACCCCATATATGGCTAGATAAACATCTAAGCGTTGGTTATCTTACTGTTGTATTCTAAAGCAAAGCAAAACAAAAATAACATCAAAAAATTATTAAAAAGGTAAGACCACTAAGTGACATGTTTCACGACGAGGCTGTTTATCTAGAATCACAGAATCAGGTAGGTTGGGGGAGACCTCTGAGATTGTCAAGTCCAGCCTGTGACCAAACACCACCACGTCAGCCAGACCATGGCACTGAGTGCCACATCCAGTCTTTCCTTAAACACCTCTAGGGATGGTGACTCTGCCACCTCCTGTGCAGTCCATTCCAATATTTAATCACTCTTTCCAGGAAGAATTTCTTCCTAATGTCCAACCTCCTCTGGCACAGCTTAAGACTCTATCTTCTTATCACAAGTTGCCTGGGAGAAGAGGCTGATGTCTGCCTGGCTACATCTTCACTTCAGGCAGTTGTAGAGAGCCATAAGGTCTTCTCTGTGCCTCCTTTTCTCCAGGCCTCCTTTTCTCCAGTGTGTCCTGCTGACCACACTGTTCTGGTACAGGCCAGGATGCCACTGGCCTGACCACCTGGGCACACTCTGGCTCATGTTCAGTTGCTGTTGACCAACACCCCCAGGTCCTTTTCCTCTTGGCCAATTTCCAGTGACTCTTCTCTAGCCTGTAGCACTGCAGGGGTTGTTGTGACCCAAGGACAGGACCCAGCAGCACTTGGCCTGTTTGAGCCTCATGCCGTGTGTCTTCACCAATTGATCCAGCCTGTCCAGGTCCCTCTGCAGAACCTTTCTGCCCTCCAGCAGATCAACACTCCCACCCAACTTGGTGTCGTCCACAAATTTGGTAATGACAGACTAGGTATACTCTAGCCCACTGCAATGATAAACTTGATTTTTGGTAGAATAATTTGTTAACTTCTGAAAAAAGTTTAAAAAAGTAGTGCATTACAGTTGCTGCTTTTCTACCTCTTTTTTTTTTTTTTTTAATTATGGTGAATATAATATGTGTTCGGCACACCGAGACACTGGTCTGCACTACCATGCTGCGAGTGAACAGTTGATTGTCATCTGCCAGTAATTCTGAGGGTATCAGTGAGGTAGATTTTTACTGTGTCCTTCAGCCACAGCAAATATGTTAGACCTCCTGAAGGATTAGATGTCTTTATAAATAATCTTATCACAGGTCTTCAGTTTTTCTTTGAAAGTCAAGGGTTTGAGCCTCTGCAGTCAATATCCACTCCACTGCCAGTTAAAGCCAGGGAGGTACTCATGGGAAAACTAATTTAGTAAAGCCTGGGAGACTCATATTTTGCAGTTTATAGGCATGGAGAGAACTATACTGAAGAGCAATTTCCTGCTTCTCTTGACCTGCTGCAGGTAATAGGCAGGTGGGAAGAGGGCTGGTGAGGTCTCAGAGTTTCATCGAATAAGATTTTCTCCTCACAGTGGTCTGTGGAAAAGTCTTCATCAGGAAGACTGTTGTTCTCTATGAGTTTAATTCTCTGAACAGCTTAATTAAGCTAAAATCTTTTTAGCGCCACAGCAGGAAAAGTTGTTCAGTGAACACTGGAAGATCTTTGAGGGTGTTCACACGGCTTGTAAAATGACTGCTTGTATAGTTTGTGTCTCATTCTTACCAAGTTTCTTTTCTACCTGTATCTCTCTGCTTCGTATCACATTTTCAGTCATTTAGTTGTTTGAAGCATTGCAACATTTTATATTTATATGTACTTAAATATTTTATCTTTTTTGAGCAGTTAGCCAATTGGGCATTTTTATGCAAGCTCACTTTCCTGACTGGTTTTGAAACTTTAGCTCAAAATGTTTCTCTGGTTGCAAAGCTTTTTAAACTATTCATTATAATGAGATATTTTACCAGATAATTCACTGAGACAAATGTGAAATGTGCAGTTGGGAAGGTAAAATTATAACCAGTCACATAAACCTGTCCTCATTAGCTCCTTTCAAACATCTCCAAATGTTACCAATAGAGAAAGACATCCTTGGAGATTGGTTTGAAATGTGAATTCTTTAGTTTTCAGTTGGAATCTGCTTTATGTTTGAGAGGAAGGCTTTAATTTCCTACATCTGAGATTCATTTTCAAATGCAAGCTAACAGGAAGATTAGCCTTTAAGGACTATTAGTGACTGGCCAGAATGGTGTTGGTGACTAGAACATAAAAGGGGAAAAAAAGGAAAATATGGGCTTGAGTGAATAAGGGGGTGCATCAAACTATACTCTCAGCTGGTGTCAATTGAGATGGCTTCCTTCCACTGGGACTGTGCCAGATGAGACCAGTGACAGATCTGTCCTTTGTGATTCCAGCTTTAGTCCTGGGCCACAACTTAAAAGCAGTTTTCTGGATTGTTTAGTTGGTTCCTATTTTATATGCAACATACAGAGCCTTTACTGATAACCTGTGGAACATTCTTCAAAGCTTTGCAGTAAAAACTGTTAACAGCAAAGGAAACACTTAACACTTATTGCAGTAATGAAAATATCTTCAGACACATTAAAGGCCTTTATGGAGTTTTGATGATTTTATTATTATTACCATCCCTGCTTTAGTAAATCAGCAGGTCAAAGTTTTGTTTATTTATGTCACAAATTCTTGATGTATCCCTGGCTGCAAGCAGACAAGTATGAAGGGCTATGCCACGATCTTCTACCATTTCCTCCTTTTCTGCATGTCTTTCATAATCTCCCACGAGAGAGCTGGCTGTGTCCTTTATTTCACTTTAGCTAATTTCTGTGGGCTTCTGTGAAACTTTCCTGCTGTTTCCTTGACAAATCATGGATACCCCAGCCTTGATAAAGTTTCTTGGTGAAACAAATGATTGTTAGAGATTAGACACCAGACTCAACAGAGCCAGGTTTGCATTTGTTTCAGCAACTTCTGTGATCTATTCATATGTTTGATATATTTGTATGTTTTCTAGGCAAATGCAAGGAGATTTTGTATGAACCACAGCTTGTAAGTCAGAAAATTGCTTTGAAGGGAGCCATGATCAATAGGAGGCTGAAAGAAGTGTCTTGTTCTGATCATTGTACATAATTTTGGGAAATGGTTTGTCAGGTTACAGACTATATGTGGCAAACTAAGGTGAAGCTGAAAAAAAGAAGACAGAAGACAGGACAGCATGTTAGTCTTGTAGCTATCCCAAAGAAGGTATGACAGAGAAGAAAAGGTTACATAGAGTTTTGGTTGAATGGTATTATAAAGCATCACCTAAAAAATCCTTTAAAACTGCTCACTTGTTTTGCCTTCACTTTTAACAAAATTAATTCTTTTATAACATACTTTCAATTTAGATAATTTGAAATGTCAATGCAGAAGAAGCAAAGTCAGAATGTCCTAGCACCCCTTAATTAAAAGAGTTTAAAAACTTTGCTGTTTGACTTACAGCTGAGAAAACTGAAAAACATGTATTTATTGCTGTTTTCATTGTGATACTTTTTGGATGTTAATTTCTCTTTTAATCATTGTATAGGAGAGACTTCCTTGTTTTACTGTTAGCTGAAACAACCAAAACTGTAATCCTGCTTTGGTAGTGCAAAGCTATGTTCATGTGATCTGACATCACATGTTAAATGTTTTTTCATCTGTAATCTAATATTTATGAGCTATTGTGGTATTGAGGCTTTCTGGTAATGAAGATATTTGTTTTCCAGTGACATAATTTCGCTGCTGAAAATAATTTCTATTTAACAGAACTGAAATGTTCTTGATATCTGCAAGTGTAATTCTGCCTAATATCAAAGTTTAGAATAGATGGGCCACATTAGCAGACAAATACAGAAATGTACATTATTTCAAAAGACATGAAATTTATATTAAAGGATGAAAATAATTGTGAAAATTTACGATGTTTTGCTTCTATTGTGAAATTATCCAAGTGTTCTAACAACAGTTTTCATTGCATCACTTCCAGAGTGCTAAATACATTGCATTTTGGCAAGATCATTGTCTCAAATGTATTAGCACTGTGCTGGCATTCCTGCTCCTTTGACTTGTATTCGGGGTGCAGGCAGCTAGATCAGCATTAATCAGTGCAGAAAATCACATTTGTGTACCAGGGTTTCAGACTGCTGGTGAAGCCTTGTTCTTGGCAGGCCAGCAGGACAGATATAAGGTTGGAAGGCATCATCCTTGCAGTGTGTCATGGTGTTGCGGACTCGGTTTTTGACTCCTCTGGAAAAAATGCTACTGAAATGTTTTGTTTCTAAGCAATTAAAAAAGGACCACGCTTTGGTAGTTTAATGTACTTACAAGAAGTAGCAGCAAAGTGAGTATAGGTAAACATCAGTGGGAGAAGAGTGCTGTATTTATGCAGAAGCATGTCTCTGTATGTGTTGATGTACACACGTGTGTGCATGTGTGTGTGTGCTCAGGTGTGGTTTTATACTCAAACTTACCCTATAGTAAATTTTAAAACTGTTTACCTTTCCAGAAATTAAAAAAAAAAATTTAAAAGTTGAATACTTGTCTATAATATTTTTCTTTTTTAAAGGATGATGTCAATATTATATTAGTTATCTGCTTCTACAGAGGATTTAGGATATGTCTGCATGGGGCAGCAGAGCATGATGACCGTTCTCAGTTCACCTGGGTTGAACTAGGGTGATAAATCTGTGAAGCACATTTCATTGTCAATAGCTCAAGTACCAAAGGTATATAAACTGTATTTGCTTGACCCACTGCTCAGGATAGTAACTTTTCCCCCTTCACAACGGTAGTAACCTGGGCTCAGCATAATTTTGAAAGTTCTATAGTGTATCATTCTGACACTTAACCACTCAGGCAACTGCATTATGTTCAAGCATGCTGTGTGGATGCACCATGTGTAAACAGGGAGAGTATTTGTCTTAAGCTGTTGGAAGAAATATTTCATATCATTCATTGTCTATTTTATTTCTCTTATTAATATTTATAATCACCTTTCAAGCCTATCACTGTTGAACAGCGTGCAGTAGAGTTGGACTCATGATAGATGATCGTAATGCTAAGATAGGATGAAAGAGTGTGTCCTAGAGTTTTGATTCTAGTTTTAGTTTAACCTTTAGAGCTGTAGCAGGTCATACTCAAGCTCATGTCAATTTTCATGTTAACTTTCATTTTTCCTCACTTGTAAAAGGGGGTAGTGGTGGTTGGTACCTTTGTGAAGTGTTTTGAGAACTTCAGGAAAATTGCATGTTGGTAGCTAAGCCAGTGAAAAATTATTAGATTTTTGTTTTGTAGTATGTTTCTACTAATATAATGGGGGAACAATACTCTGCAGTGAAGGTGGAATTGCTCTGTGATGTAGAAAGTAAAGATGAATGTTGGAATGAGACAGAGGAATTAATTTCACCTTAAGGGATGGCTGCAGTGCAAAGATGTGCATCTATGGTAGTCATTATAGGCTGCTTTTCTAGTCAGTAGAGAACACTTGCCATAATCCATTTGACTTTCTTTAGATGTCTGCTTGAGGGTGAGATGAATAATGCCATATGAATAATGCTCATTATATAATTTAATCTTACATCCTCCTGTAGATGTATCTCCTGCTGGTCTGTATTGGTTGTGGTTGCTTTTGTTTGGCTAAAGCACCACTTTCATTAGCTTTCCTTAAGACTAATTTGTGCTAGTAACCTGATATTTGTAGTGATGATACTGCTTTTTTTCCTTTCCTTCCCATACATATCTTGCATTAACCTTCAAAAGTATTTCATGAATCATATAAACAGCAGTTGAAGCTGCTTCTCATGGAGTATCATCATGTTTGACAGTAAGTGCTGAGTTGGTCAGCAACTGCTGTGAAAAGTGGAAGGTACCTTTGGCATGCACAGTGAAATGCTGAAGTGGTGGTCAGTATTTTGACAAACAGCTTAGTCTGGCTTGGTCAGGATGGTTGCATACACATTTTGCTATATTATCTTGATTGCATTACTTTTGGTTTTGAACTGAAGTCATAATTATTATAGAGAGATGTGTGATAGTTTAACAAGGCTATAAAAATGACTGCTCAGTTTCTGCAGCCCCTTCTGAGGTGCAGTGACATTTCTACTTGGTCTGTGAGTTGTGTCATTGCAGATATTTGCTTGATGGTTGTAATATGAGTACAAGGCTTTTCAATATATTTACAAAAATGCATGTTTTATCCTCTTTGGAACTGGGATATTATTATATACAGAGAGTGACTACATATTTAGACTGTGTTATTTGTGCAAGCTTGTTCTCATGAAATTAACATAAAGAGAGTTCTCATATGCATGTAAGTGCTGGCATTTTTTCCTGGAGCTGGCTTAGGAATCTCAGTTTAA
>VYZP01054000.1:0-14447 GCA_013400635.1 Hypocryptadius cinnamomeus
GAACACCAATCTGTATGGTCTTTGGAGAGGTCAGGACTTTCTATGTATTCAAGTAGATTTTATACTAAGTTGTTCTTTTTAATTTTTTGTGTTTTGCTCAGCCATATTATTAAAAAATTTAGTTTGCTACATTTCCTAGCACTCTTTAGTACTGCTTTAGTCCTAATTCATCTCAGACACCTTGTTTCCTGCATTCATTTCTGCCCAATTTCTTCCCACAGGCATCTGTCCTCTTCTCTGTTTCTCACTTGGACCTGTTCCTCCTTTGATGCATTCTTTGGTTCATCCATTTCTTTTGGCTACTAGAGAGGGCTTTAGGTCATTTTTCACACAAAATTATTCTCTTTGTTCCACTCCACCCCCTGCAATGCAGTGTACGACTTATTTGATGATAACTCCTGGGGAAAAAAGTTCTGTATGAGTGGGAATCCCCATGAGATTGACTAAATTCTCCTGTATGGCACTCTATCACTGGGACCAACTGAAAGAATATTACTCTGATTACTTCAGTCTTACTTTGGACTGGATGAAATAGAGGACTACAGTCAGAGAGCATGGAGGTGACAGACTGAAACCATCTTTGATTTGTAGGTCTGCAGAAGGTAACTAGGAATGTTTGAAGCATTTAATATCAGTATTATCCATTATTAATTTCTCTTATTCCATTATGATTATGTTATTCCATCATTCATGAGCTGATATGGAGCCTTTTTATTCTATTATCTTTGACATGCAGAGGTACTCACTGAGAAACATGAAAGAATAATTTTCACTGGAGCTTATTTGTAAACTTCTGGCTTTGTGTATTCACTGTTTGGTACTTGCTATTCACAGCATGCAACAGATCACCTAAGCCTAATGCCGTTTCTGCATCTTCAATACATGACTACACATTTATAAGCAGAGGACTAACCAAGGCTATATAATGAGGTTTTCATACCAAGCTAAATCAAGCAAAAATTCAAGAAACTTTCGATACACTCTCTGTGAATACAAGAGTGATGTACAGTTGCTTATGAAGGAGTGACAGAGACCTAGACACGTCAAAAACATACATACAACCTTCTCCATCACATCATACTTTATTCTCAAAATGGCTTTTAGGTTACTGAAATTGTGTCAGTTGAATCTCTAATTACTGGTATTAAAGGAACGTGGTTAAAATCTGGCAAAGACACTGGGAAGTAAATTTAGTAATGTAATTTGCATAGAGTATGGTACATCTACTGGACACTATTTAATATTTATTTTATTATGGTGATTTTTTTTAGGTCTCCATTTTTAAATTTCCATTGTAAATTTCCATTGTATTGATAAAAGAATATCAGGCTAAAATATAAAAATAGAAAATATAAAACGTAGAATCATAAAGCACAACTAAAAGTATATAAGCAGAAAATTAAATCAATATTCTATGCACAAATATTTTGGAATTGGTGTCCTGGTTTCAGGTGGGATAGGGTTAATTTTCTTCCAAGTACCTGGCAAAGTGCTGTGTTTTGGATTTACTGGAGGAAAAGTGTTGATAACACATTGCTGGTTTCCTTGTTGCTGTGCAGTGCTCAGCCCAAGTCAAGGGCTTTTCAGTTTCCCATGCTCTGCCAGCCAGCAGGTGCACAAGAAGCTGGGAGAGAGCACAGCCAGGACAGCTGACTGCAACTGGCCAAAGGGATATTCCATATCAAAGAGTATCATGCCCAGCAGATAAACCAGGGGGATTTGCCAGAGGAGCTGACTGCTGCTGGGGAATGGGCTGGGCATTGTATTGCCCATTACTTTTTTTCTTTGGGTTTTACTCCCCTCCCTCTTTTACATTATTATATTTTCCTGTTGCTAAAAAGTTCTTCTCTTAACCCATAGGTCTTAATTTTTCTTATTCTCCTTCTCATCTCTCTGGGGATGGAGGTAATAGAGGAGACAGGAGAGTTGTCTAGTAATTTACTTGTTTGATGGGGTTAAAACACAGTAACTGGATAATTTTTAAAATTCATTTTCAAGGGTAGTTAATCCAATGAAGTCAGATTTATAAATTGATGAAGATGGACATTCTCCAAAAGTAGGCAGGACTAAAATTTAAATGGTGTTCTCCTTTTCACATCTCAAAAATTCCCATGGATCTCCTATAGTTTAACCCCCTTATTCCAGACCTAACCAAATGAAAATTATCTTCCTTTCTACATAAATTTATTCTACTGTGTATCAGGGACGATAGTAAACAAGACAAGAACTGTGAGACCTGCTTCACTGAAGCTAATGGAAAATTTTCTGTAGAGTTTCATGGTCCCTTAAATAAGGCACTGGAACTTCAGCAACATCCTCAAAAATTCATAAATTTAAGATTCTATATTCTAACATGATAGATGAAAGAACTTTGTGCATGTTTGCTACTTGCAGAGCAGATGGAAACAAATTCTGCTATTAATATTGCAGAGGTAAAAAATGTCTGGAAAAAAATCAGGACTTTATATAATCTCTGGCAATTGTATTTTGAGATATCAAAAGACAACGAGCAAGTAGTTAAGCCTGAGCTATGCAGTGTTTTTCCAAAATTTTTTTTTCATGAAGGTAGAAAGCTAACATTATGACCTATAGCTATCAATATTTTGTGCTGATAATAATAATGCTGGGAATACGATATAGGTTAAACCAACATAACATCACAAATGTTAGTAGATTATTACAGGAATAATTTATAAAATGCCTTTAGAGAAAAAGAAATTCAATTTAGATTCCACACTTCACAATTTTGGGATATGGCTGTCACTGTAATTTTTTTTAGGTTTGTTAAAAATTCTTTATTCAGTACTATTTATGTTTAAATTCTACAGAACCATTCAATAAGACTTTGCAGAAGAATGTATGTCATAAAAAACTAATTTACTCAAAACTATTTTCAATGGAACAAAACTATAGTTTATCTAACAACTAATATTATAGGTACTTTGAAAACAAACAAGTGTTGGTGCTACTTTTAATCATATTTTTTTGTGAGTGAACTGTATTGTAATTTATCCTATGTCAAAATTACCTGAAGCAGCACGGAACAGCATCAGAGATTTATGCAGTCCTCACTCTTTCTCGGGTGCATACCTGCTGTCTACCTCTACATGGTTTGACATTTTGATGGATACAGGTCAGGCAACCACTGCTGGTCAATAATTTCAGTTATCCATAGGTGGTTTCAATCATAACTAATTTATTATTTTGCACATCTGGACTGATGTTATTGCCCTCTCTTCTCAGTGCCCTCATGTAAATAACTCTGGCTAAAGTAGGTAATGCAAAAGAGAATGACAGAAAAAAAAAAAAATTAAAAAGGACTTAACTGTTGTGATTGTAATAATCAGCTTCACTGCCCAGTTCAGTCAAGATTGTTCCTACGTATGTAATAATTTACAAGGTGCAAGTGGTTAATATATTTCTTGCTTATAATACCCTTAGAACTATGATGAGTTTTTTAGTGCATCAAAACTCCCTCCCTCTGTGAGCTGGAAAATTAGTGTTGTCTTCACCTTGCAGATGAGAAACTCCATTAATACAAGATCAGATTTGAAGTGTGCTGCTCAACCAGGAGCCATAACTGGATCTCTCATGTCTCAGAACCCTGTTCATCAGGCACTTACATGATTGTCTGCCTCTGTTAAGCTATAGTCTTACAAGATTCATTATTTATTATTCTGTATTTACTCAAGGATGGTTTCTCTGGAAGAAAGATCATAAACCCCTTTCTCCATAAATTCCACAGATCAATAACATTAATATGACAGGTGCAGGATGGATTCTAGTCAGTATTAAGCAAAATGATGGAGAGCAATCAAAACTCCTAGTGAAATTCAGAAAGTGTAGTGATGGTACAGATAGGTTTAACATTTTTATTGTGGACAATTTAGGCCAGAATAAGCAATGGTGAGAGAAGTGTTTTCTCCCACACAGTTTTTGGAGCCACTGGGACAATTCCAACATTGAGCTTTTTTGAAAACCTATAAAACACTGCAAGATGTTTATAGGTTTGCAAGATGTTTGAAGTACATGTAGAAAAAGTTAAATAAATAATTTGTATTTCTCAAGCATCACTGATTTTGAAGTTACAAGACATAAATATTTTCCAAACTAAGTCACTCCCAAATAGTAAATCCAAAATCAGCAATAAAATTAGCTTTCATGATTACCAAATAGAAGTACATCTGTACTAGAAGTTATTTAATGGCATAATCCTGCAATAGAATAATGGTAGCAACTTTGTAAAGGTTGAAACTCTTCTGGTTTTCATGCTTCTATGCAAACGTTCTTCATTCCATTTCTGAGTCTTTGCTTTTTCATAGTGTCTCCCAGAATTATTAAAGTGGTTATGATTTCTTAAACATGACTAGGTGAAGTATAAGAGCACTGCTGTTTTTTTAATAACTCATGAACAAGCAGAACTATGCTCTGGAGGACTGAAATCTGATAAGGTGCTTTCTCAAATAAGATGATTTGATGAGATAAAGGACTCTCCAGACAAGTGAAATGAGGCAGCTCTAATTTTTTTCAACTTCAGGAAAGTATTTGGGATAATTCCTTCCTATTGTAAAACAACGACCTTTAGATATTGGGAAACTGGACACTGAAAACATAATAAGATCAGACTTAAAATTCATATTTTTTCATTAACCATACTGTCTGTGATATGAAAGAAAACATATTTTCTTTTTTTTTTCATTGACTTGCACCTTCTCCTTTCTAAAGTATTAAGCTCCCATTAATTACTTGGGTGAACATCTCCGGACTGATATTCTTATAACAATAATATTTTCATTTGTTAAAATTAAGGTACCTACAATGGAGGGGTTTTTTTTTTTTTTTCCTCTAAGTTTTAATGGATTTATTACCTCTTAATTAAATGTCTGCTTTACAGAAAAGAACTGAAGGTAGTGGACATTTTGCTTGACCAACTAATGGCACGTCATTTTCAGAAATACATTTAAACCCATGTAGAAGTCACAGGAAGGAATCTTCATCCTAATTCTGTTTCAGAAGGTAGAAATTATAGTCCTGCACTGCAGGGGAAGGCAAGCTGTGAGCTGAGCACAGCAGTAGCACAGATGAGAG
The DNA here is from genome assembly GCA_013400635.1 of Hypocryptadius cinnamomeus. Taxonomy (NCBI): domain Eukaryota; kingdom Metazoa; phylum Chordata; class Aves; order Passeriformes; family Zosteropidae; genus Hypocryptadius; species Hypocryptadius cinnamomeus. The sequence continues at coordinate 5,089 of VYZP01054000.1, forward strand.
GAGTAACCTCACTGACAGCACAACAGCTCGCCTGGGTCAGAGCAGAGCTCAGAGACCGACCAGCAAGTCTGCAGCAGCGACATGGGTGCAAGAGCAAGGCAGGAGTCAGACCGGTGAGTCTGGGTCAGATTCACAGAGGTACAAGCTCAGGAACAGACAGAACTTCTACACAGCTGCACTGTAATGCAGGTTGGGGCAGTGTTAAGTCTCAGCTTAAAAGCAGGTCTGAAAGGAAAGCAGAGGCAGGGCCTTGTTCCCAGCTTTCCTCGCAGGAGTTCCTATCACCAAAGTCAAACTCGCACTCAGCTGAACTCTGTAGCTTTCCCAGTTGAATTCCTAAAAGTGGGTGAGCTCTGGGCCCCAACAGCTGGAATGCAGGAAGGCTTGGAAACAATCACAAAGCAAGTATGAGCCTTATCTATTTCTGGGAAACAAGTAATTTCATATTAAATTCTGAAGGATGTATCACTTCCTCCATGCAGTATATCAAATTTCCAGCTATAACCTGTGCTGATACTGGAACTGGTTAATTAAGGAAACATAGTTATTCTACCACACTGAAAATTTAAAGAAAGAGAACAAGGGTGACAGGAGACTGTGAAATATCAGTGGGTAAAGGGTTAAATCCCAAGGAAAGGCTGTCAGTTTGCAATAGAAATATTGCAACATGAAAGAGACTTTGTGGGAACGCACAAGTGGAATGGGATGCACATGTGACAATGAAAAGCAGATTATTAATTTGACAAGTGAGCTTAAATGTGCTGCCTTCCATCTAAACTTGCCTTTGGCTGTGCAAATTGGTCTTCATACTGGGACCTGCCCAGGTCTCCAGCTACAGCTCCTCCTGAGCTCTTGGAAAGGGAAAGGAGCAGGTTATGAGTGTCTGCACATGCTGCTGACTCTTGCTTCCAAACTGCTCTGTTAGAAGAATGCATTAAGTGTAGTTCCTCTTTAGCAATTTTTTTCACTCCAGCTGCTTTTTCTCCTCCTTAATAGAAGCAAGACAGAGACAAGATAGAAAATCTTTGCTGCTATAAAGTTGTCCTGGAAAAAAACCTCAAACAGAAGCTTTTATCCGCTCCTTCCATCTCTTCCAATTTTTGTTTGCATGGTCTTCATTATGTTTTTTGAAAAATGGATGGAAAAATTAATTCACTCTCATATCCAGTGTGAAAGGAATCTTTCAAAGGTCTGATGAAAGAGAAAGTGCTTTAGGTCAGTCTGTTCATGCAAAATTAGGATCACCTGTAACAGTGCTATGGATCTGCTGCAGAACTTTGCTGCTGAAAAAAATCTTCATGGTCTGCTTTATCAGCTTTCCAGAAGAGAACATTAGAGATGCTGTTCACAGCTTGTGTTCGGAATTACAAGAACAACCACATTAAGATGCCACAGACCAGGCAGATCTTGTGCAGAAGAATTGAAGTGGCCTTGAAGCACTTTTGTGGCTATCCAGAAATCTGTCTACATCAACCTCTCATCCAGGTAGCAAATCCTTAGCATGGACTCCTTGTTGTGGTTTAGAAAATCCATGAAAAAAAAGTTTTCTTCAAAAAACATGCTTAGGGCCTGAGGACTGAAAAAATTTCCTTCACATAAACACTTTTTTTTCTGTAGCTTTAGGAAGATATAGCTCTGTTCATCACACTGTCAAAGAGTATATGCAAACTGATAAGTACCAGCAGAGTGATGGAGCAACAGAAAAGCTGAATCCTGAAACTGAAAGCATTTGCATAGCCCCACTCCTGAGTCTTAGACAATGTGGGCCTCCAGAGGGGTCTCCATGAGGCAGCCCAGGCCCAGCCCTGTCCCAGCCCTGTCCAGCCACGAGCAGAACATCGGGGAACACCAAGAGCAGCCCCCATTCCCAGGACTGGGCACCTCCCTGGGGATGGTGATGGGATGAGGCCAAAATGGGCTGACAGCCCAGCTCAGCAAATGCCATGGGTGGGCAGGGCAGGGCTGCAGTGAGCTGGAGACACCCTGCTGGGGAATCTCTGGGGCAGGGATGATGGCTCTGGCTGGATGACAGGGGATCCTGGGCCGGCAGAGGCTGGCAAGGGGCAGTCAGACCCATCCCTGCTCTCAGGGTCTGGGCAGAAGGGACCTCAATTATTCTCAGTTGTCTGCAGTATCTCATCACTACATCACTGCACTCTTACTGCTTTATGAAATCTTTTCATCCCATACTCAGTTAATATTTGAGTTTTATGATTGATTATTTTACAAGTGCCAAGATTTTCCAGGAATACTTGTGAGGAACAAGCAGAAGTACAGTCAAATAAAACTTCTGTGCAAAATTGAGTATCTGTAGAAAATACAGATACTGTATTTTCACCCTGTTCTAATGAAAGTAAACCCATTTTTTTCCCATAGTTAATTTACTGCAGAAACAGAATTGTACAGAGTCCACACAAAAGCACAGAACACAATGTAGAGATGAAGGATGATAAAAACAAGATATAAATTGAAAGTTTTAAGGTAAAAAATGGACAGAAGTTCAGACAAATGTAATACTTGCAAACACAAAATGTTCAAAAGACACATTGAGATATGAAAGATAGTTGTTATATTTGGGATATTCAAATATAGCAAACCAAATTTATGAATGTCATACATATTTTTAGGCCTGAGTAGAAACTATATTCCTTCTTCAATAGGTAAATATTTCTTAAAGGAACTAGGGTGAGTAAAAGGTAATTAAAAAATACCCTTAGAAAAACTAAGATTTATGCAAGCTACTAATCAATATCTCTGAAAATTATATAAATAGGAATATAGGAATTCTTAAGCACAGATACATTTTGCTGTCTTAAAAAAGTAACATTTTTGAGTTTGACCTGTTTCAAGGAGACTGGTATGTAGAAGATTGTAGTAGCATAATCCAAATGAAGAGATTTATGATTAAAATTTGCAATAAAATAGTGCAAAGAGCAAAAGAGAGAGCCGTATATGTGAAATTTTAGCTGCATCAGGCAAAGACAATATATTTGACATTATTAGATAGCTGATAGGAAAGAGAATAGTAGGGGAACTTATCAAATATATTAGACATCTACGCACTACTGCAAAGTGTATCAAGAACAACAATGTCTAGAAATCTTAATGCACAAACAAAGCTTAATTGGCCTCTCAGAGACCTGATGGCCTAAATCAGAGATACAAAAATACAGGTAGGGAGAAAATACTGTATGATGAAAATATTCATGCTTTCTCTGTAGCTCAGAAGGAAGAAAGAAGCAGACCTGTTAAAAGGCTTCATAAAAGATAAAAAGGGGAATAGAACAAAATATTCATAGTAAGAAAGAATAAGACTGATGCACCTTGTTTCAGATACCTAATACCTGAAGGATGTGGCCTTCTGGTAAAAGGAGAATGCCTGCTGCATAAGCATTATAAATAGACCCAGTCTAACAATAAATTATTGAAGACAGTGTTGAAGCACATATTTTTTTACAAATGCTGAAAGAACATGGGCTGTGCTATGTGAAAGATGCATCTGACTAAACGGAAAGAAATATTTGGAAACATGGCATATACATGAAACTGTCAAAAAGTATCAAGCTAATAATTCTGTGCAAATTAATGTAAAAGTGGAGCAAAAGCATAGCAATAGATTAAAATTGCAAACTTTAGCCAGGAAGATGAGCTTCCATAAAAAGATTTCTAAAGAGAGGAAGGAAATAATATTAAGGATGACATTATTAATATTGGTAATATTAATACAGAATGAGACTATAAATCAGAAGGACTCTAGGACTGGGATGTGGTTTTATAACAACAAGCAGATAGACTGGAAAAAAGCACAAAGGAATAAAACTAGCGATGAATGGCTTACAAGTTAGACTTATGAAGAACTGAAGGAAGAAGTTGAGTGGGTCAAGAAAATAAACTAGTAAAGAGTAGTTTGATCACCAAGAACACATTGTATGTTTTTGTTTATTTTTTTAATTATGTGTATAGCTTCCTTTTCATGTCTACAAAACGTAAACTAAAAAGTGAAGTGTTCAGCATTTGATGGGACGATACAGATATATGTTAGTTAACCAATTAGGTGTTATTAAGAACTTAGAATATCTTTTTAACAATTTAGTTTGGGGACAAGTTTTCTCACAAGATTCTGCAACTCTAATAATTTCAGGATTAGATGACAAAATTGATGTTATTCTCTAATCCTGAAGTTCTTGATAAATCAATTTTATTAATTTAAATAAGGATTAATCTCTCTTTTTTTCCCTGCATCTAGAAGACAGATTACTCTATATTGTCCATTGCTTTGTTTTTCTATTAAAGCTGGAGAGCCCAAGACTAAAATTCTAAAATACACTTCTCTTCTGGAAGTGTACCACTGGTTTTGTATCAAAATCAAGTCTAAGACAGTCTCTGTCAATTCTTTAATTATGAAAGGCTAGAACAAAGCCATATATGAAGAATATGCATGGGAACTGTGAGAGTAAAAGGCTCAAAAATGGCAGTCATTCCAAGGGTGATATGAGAATGATAGTGCAGTTCATTCGGTGTAAATCGGTGTATTGCCACAGAAGAAAATACACTCCAATCAAGAACCTGATTCAGACAAATATCCCTGAGTTTTGTGAAATTAATAAATAATAATAATTTAACAAATCAGGGATTTTTAAAAAATCATATCTAATATGTTCATATTAAATTTTATATGCTTCTATTAATATATATTCATATTTTGTATACTATAAATTAATCCACTGTGTTCCACTGCCTTACATTTCACAACTCTCTTTTCTTTCTATATTTTTCACTCTTCCCCTGTTTCTCACATGCACACACCCCCTTATGTGCTCACTCTCATGTGTATATTTCTGGCACCAATATTACTTTTGAATGGGAGAGAAAACAAGGTGGTTGGAAACCCAAGGGAAGTACTCACAGTTCAGCTACCCAGAGAATTATAAATTCCTGAATCATGGCACTGGTGCAGTTTTCTAGCAGCAAATACACTTGAAAGTATAGAAAGTGAGATGTGTTTGGAAGTCTTGAAGCAGGAGACTTACACTAGTGTTGGCATTTTACACAAGATACTGAATTTTAGTCAGAAACATCAGATAATGGATGAACACTTCAATATTGCCATGTCTGTCTTTGGGTCCCTAAAAGTACTCAAAGGGATTCTGAGTCTACAAGATTTACACTATTTCTACTTTGTTTTTACATATAAAAACATGGCCTCTTTTCAATATTTAGTTCTCTAAGTGTTTTAAGATTTATTTTAACATTTAAAATCTTTGATTGCTCTTGATTTCCATGAAAGATTATATTTTTGTTCCTCATAGTTCACAGATCAAAAACTGGTTCATAGATCAGAAAATTATTTGTGATTAACTTTTTCCTTGATTCATAGTGAAGTAAAATGAATAAAAAATTTTGCATCCCAGAAGGCTCTTCTGAAAATGAAATAGTTTATATTAGATTCTTCTCAAGCTTGAGTCTGTATTTTAAATTGACATCTTTTGCATACTCATTTGAAAAACACATTTGAATACGATAGGGATTTGCTAAGAATTCTCATGATTTTCTCTCCTATCTAAAACTCTCTTGCTTTTTAATTTTCTCATTCTAGAGAAAATCTAACACCAGTAGCTTTATTTAAGATTCAAAATGCTTTGCCTTGCATTATGCTTTAAAAATTAATGAAATTTAGAAACAGAAAACACTTCTAGGTTTCTGGCCTAAACCTTGACGTACAACTCAATTCAGTCCTAACTGCAGATCTACAAGCAGTATGTCCATCATTATTGTGCTAGGATTTTGTTTGTTAATTTGTTTCATTTCTGACAATAACTTAAGACTGATTTATAAGGTTCTCCAAGATGTTTTAAAGAATATGAGACATAGGTAGGCAGACATATCTAGTGACTCTACATTCATCTAATATAAATATCTCAGGCAGAAACTATTTTCCACCAAATATCAACTCAATGAGGTGTAGACACCTTTCTTTGTCTTACCTTTATGTAATTTTCCTAATAGCAGGCAAGGTTATAGCTAGAAGATTTCTAAAAACATTCAAAATAAGCATAACTTTTTATTTCTCAAAGGTTTAGTCAGCTCATTTAAAATAAGAAGAAATTAGTATTTTGCCAATGTTTTCTCATTCATCTGTTTATTCAAATGAAAATATTGCTACCATATTTTGATAAAGTCGTTCATTTCCTACTACAGTATTAATCCACGCTTCTTTTTTACCACCCATCTTAAATTTTCTTCAAATTCTGTGCAAATCTCCCTAACTATGATTAAATATGTATTTTGAAAATAAATTAAAGTTCTGATAATATTCTAAAGTACCTTAGCCAAGGGAAAGAACTTGTCACTTGTTTGTGATAAAAAAACTAACTCTTTCCTAAAATCCCATTTTATGTCATTGCAGAATTGTGTGCATATATAAAGAGCCACAGATATTCTGAAAAGGCAACTCACATGATTTCTGATTTTCAGCTAAATTAATTTATTTTAAAAACTTCTGTCTTTGAAAAACTTAGTATGTTTTAGATTCAAACATTCAAATTTGCAAAAATATCTAGTTTTCTAGATTCAAAATTGGATCTAAGGGTAGTATGCAAACGGTAGTGGTGATGAGGTTATAGTTCAGACTGCAATCTCAAATTCTCACAGCTACTTACATAATGTAGAAGGCAGAAGAAAGGCTAAAAGCAAAGTCACAATTCTTACTACTTATGGCACTTGTATAAATTTTCTATCCAAATTGCTCTGTAAGATGTTATACTTTCAGGCAGGCTTTCCCTTCTCAATAATTTGATTTGAGCTAGATTAATGCCCTTTTTTTCTCTTGCTGATGTTCTATATTACCTATTCTGTATTCAGTGTCAGGTCCCCAATTTAGAGATCTATACCCCCTGAAAACACTCTAAATAAAGGAAAAGAAGACAAAAGTAAGATTTTGAAGTAGCTTTCCTGAAATACTCCTTCCCTGCTGGACAGAAGAGAAGAAATAAGATGGAAAATGACTCATAGGTTGAGTTGAAGCAGTTTACTAAAGTAAAAGTGTACGTGCACAAGCAAAGAGGAAAAGAAAAAGGGCTATCATCTGCTTCCCATCAGCAAGTAATGCTCAGCCACATCCTGGGAAGGAGGACATCAGCACACACTCCAGAAGGCAAACATCACAAACAAATATCACTACTCCTTACCTTGCCATTCCTTAGCTTTTGTATCTGAGCTGACATCAGGTGACATGGAATATCCCTGTGGTTAATTTGGATCAGCTGGCCTGGCTGTGTCCCCTCCCAAGGTCTTGCCCATTCCCAGCACCTTGATGAGACAGCCCTGATGCTGTGCCAGCACTGCTCACCTGTAGCCAAAACACTTTTTATCCACACCTTTCCAACTACCAATGCAAAGCACAGCTCTGCGAGGGCTCTATGGGAAAATGAGCCCCAGCTCAGCCAGACCAATATGTGTTTGAGGATAAACTGGGCATAGGCTGAGACTTCTCTAGAACACCTGGAGGCAGTGAAGGANAGACTTCTCTAGAACACCTGGAGGCAGTGAAGGAGTAAAAAGAATATGAGTGACGTGTGTTGGAAAGAACTTGTCATTTTATTAGTCTTATGTGATGAAGGAGAAGATTTTGAAGAAAGGGTCTATGAGCAGGTGATGATTTTTTACTTTATCTTGATTTCTTGTTGGTGTAAATTCTCACGACAATTTTACAAATTTCATTCTGGTGTTTTTTCTAATTCCTGTGTGGGTATTGCCCATATGATGTCTGTCTTGTAAAAGGTGTTCTTTTGCAAGAATATCTTGTCATTTTGTAAAAGATGTCAATATAGTATTGAAGAAAGAGAATTAATATTATTTCCTGATTTTTTTAATTACCATTTCACTTCTTCCAGTTTAAGAAGTAAATTAATGTTAAACTTTTTTCTTCTCTCTTCTCTATATGCCACCAATTACTCCTGGAAAGGATATGAGCTTTTCCTTCAGAGAGTGACAAAAGATTGATATAATCCATGTATAAAGCAAATAGTTGAAAAGTAACTCTATTTTTATATGCAGTATATTAAAACTATGTTGTTTCATGTTTTGGTCTCAACAGCAGGCCTCTAGAAATTGGTATTTGAAACAAAGATTTAAGTGTCTGACATTCCATGCAAAAATATAGTGTGTATATTTCTGAAGAACTTAAGCTGACTTCTGTCAACTAGTTTTTAACCTCTGGGGAGACATGTATGCATGCTTCTGTCATTCTTCTTCCTCTCCTGCTAATTGTAGCACATATTCTTTGATTTCTTTCTTTAGGAAAGGCAGATGTTTGTAATAAGGAAAGTGCGGCCAGGATATTTTTTAATTTAAAATCTTATCTTTATAACATCACTTGAGAAATTCAAAAAATAAAGCTGAACCCAAAATCCACTAATGGAGAAAATAGTCTTGACGTATTTTTAAACTTATCTTGAGCTTTGTTGTTGGACTCACACTGTCAAATCAATTAAATAAATTTTTAAAAAATTAGTGGTAGATGAATCTACTACTGAGGAGTGAGTCCAATTTATTTATGGTTTCAAAAGCTGTTATTTTTTTTCTTTCTAACCCATCAATCATACCAAACACTACACCAACTCTTGTAGGCTTCAGCATTTAAAAAAAGTAGAGAACTATTTTTGCTGGTGTGGAAAAAATGGATAAAATGTTGTTTGTGTCATGTTTAGTTCATTGGTGACACCAAATGTAAGCCAGAAGATCTTTGCTACCTTTCAGGGAAAATAACAAACATACAAAAAAAAACCTCAAAAAAACCTACTTTCTTTTTTTCTGTGTTGTTGACTCTTTCAGCAAAACTGGATCTTTCAGCTCTTCTAGCCTGTTTGAAAGGTCAGAGTTCATAGTGGCAAGGCTATGAACATACACTTCTGTAACTGAACAGCAGAGCACCATGTCAAGCACATGACATCAAAGTAGTGTTTTTTCAAAGAAGGGAAGAGTTTTCTCTCATAAATCCCTGAGTTATCACAGTGGTACAGCTACAGTATCTCCCTTGGGATTCTAGACAGCATTCCTATTATCCACTCAGCTTGTACAATCTTGTTAATGTGCTTCTGTTGTTTGTAGCTGTCACAGAATTTGTGATGTGTAAGTTGCAGAGATTTCACAATAAATTCTAAACGTCAGTGTTTAGGTAAACACCTTTTCCCCTCTCTACCATAAACACAGATTTTCCCCATTGAGTATCAGCACAGGCTCTGCTGAGACTGCAGATTTTAACAACAGTGAAGGATTCCCCCCAGACACGCCTCTCAAGAAATTTGTGCCCCTCCCTCTTGTTTGCTTATAGATAGAAAATATATTTGGTGACTCAATTT
>VYZP01054002.1:0-17814 GCA_013400635.1 Hypocryptadius cinnamomeus
CACACAGCCCTGGGCACATCTTGCATTTCCAACCTAAGACAAGTCCCTTCCCATCCAAACCATTCCACGATTCCATTTTCCATTCTAAAGAAATCAGGCCAAGAAGGCACTGCTTTGTTCCAGGGAAGAGCAGGAATGGGGGTTTGCCTCATATCCTTTAATGGCAAATTCCCACAGGAAGATTTTCCATTCCCCCAGGTTTCTTGCTTTGCAGCCAGAAAGGAAGCACGCCCAGGGATGCAGGGAAGCTGCAGCATTTGGGATGTCCCACCCTGGAGCCCTGTGGCTGATCCCCTGTACTGCCTGGAGAACTAGCCCTGGCTCCATCCCAGATTTCTGGGGGCTCTTTCATCCCTGAGCATTCCCGGGGTGCTCTGATATGACCTCTGCATTGACCATCCCAGGGAGCAGAGGCAGAGGGCATAGGAGGGACTCAGCTCCTGGGGCACCGTGGGGCCCTGATTTTTGCCGTGTGGACAATTCCAGGGCTATCCCTTCCTCTAGAAAAGCTCCTGGTGCCGCAGGCACCTTCCCCTTTCTGCGTGAGCAGCCCTGGAGTGGATCCCGAGCCACTGGTGGGTGACAGAGCTGCACACCCTCATCCTCCCCCGTGTGCCAGGTTTTGGGATACTCCGCGATTTTTTGGGATGCTCCGGAGGTGGAGATCCCACTAGAGGGTGCTGGGAATCACGGAAAGGCTCTGCCTGCTCCCGGGCCACCCCTGCCAGGTCCTGCGGCCACATTCCCTCCCCTCCCTTCCCTCTCTCCTGATTTATGTCCCGCACAGCCAGAGCTGCCACAGCTTTAAACTGCTTTTGCTTTATGGCCCCACTTTCTCTTTTTTTCATTTTTCCCCTCGAGTAAACACAACCAACAAATGGAGTGAGCCCGAGCAAGGGATGGGGATCACAGAGTGGGACATTCCCAAATCCCTGAGCACCCAACGGGACCTGGCACACATGGAGAGAGCCCCTTCCCACCCCAGCAGCCTCCAGAAGAACTGAAAAATATTCATCCACCTCTGGACCACCTGCAGGTGACCCCACAGCCATTTATGGCCCTTTTTTTGGTGTGTGTGTGTGTGTCCCCACCTGGCTGTCACAAGGGTTGGAACGTTGTGTGACACACGTCCAGATGAGATAAAGGTTTGATTTGACATAAACCTAAAAATGAGAATTTTCCCTCTTTCCCCCAATGCTTTCAGAGTTGCAGCCCAGTGAGATGGTGATAAATGTCATGAATTCTAATTAATATCTATTAATTCATCACATTGAGCAGGCTATTAAGATTTCTTTTTCTGATAGACTGCACAGATAATCAGATTAATTGAATTTAATTATGTCTGGGGGGCAGGGGAGAGAGAATTGGACACAGGGAAAAGTGGGGCTCATCTGAATTTTCTGTCAGCTGGGAATCCCACAGGAGATGATCAGCTGGAATTCCATGGATTTTGCTCCTTGACTCTTTAGATAAATTGGAATGATGGCTCCAGCTCCAGCCATTAACTCTGCCAAGGCCACTCCAAAGCCATGTCCCCAAGTGCCACACCCCCAGGGCTGGGAAATCCCTGAAGGGATGGGGACTCTGGGGCTGGATGAGCTTTTCTGTGAGGAAATCCTCCCTAATATCCAACCTGGAGCTCCTCTGGCACAACCTGAGGCTGTTTCCTCTCATCCTGTCCCTTGTCACGGACATCACTTGTCACTGTTAGGATGGAGGGAGCACAGCCTGCCTGGGGAGATGCTGCAGATCCCCCAGGAAAACTCATCCAGGGTCAAATCCAAGCTCTGTTGGGAATGAAAGCCCTTGGAATGGGTTTCATATCCACCAGGGCCACCAAGATCCCAAATCCCTGCACTGCTCTCGTCCCAGGCTCCTCCTGGGCCAGTGGGAACCAGGAGGGAGGGAAGCTGGGAGACATTTCTCCAAAAATGATTCCTTGCCCCACTTCCAAACATTCCTGACAGAAGGAGGAGCCAGGCAGGCTCAGGGAATTGAGGGCCTGGAAGAACTGGCAGAGAACACCCCTGGGAATGTCCAGCACATGTGAAATGTCACTTTGTCACTCAGGGCAGGGCTGAAGTCCCTGACCCCTCCTGGTGCTGGCCCGGAGCCACTCGGGGACAGCAGCACAGCCCAGCCACTGCCACCTCCACCCTTCCAAGGGGGGTCCCTGCCCATGGCAGGGCTTGGAATGAGGTGGGTTTTAAGGTCTCTTCCCATCCAGGATTTGGGGATTTTTGATCCTTCTCTCAACTTTGAGAGGATGAATTGTCCATTCAGGAAGCTCCAGAGTTCTGTCCCCGTGCCAGGTTCAGTCCCTGCAGGGTTCTGCTCTTCCAAACCACCCTCAGGGGAAGAGTTATCCCAAACTGGGCTGGGATCTGAGGAGCTGACCCAGGGAGATGGGAGCTGTGCTCCAAACCCCTTTCCAAGCACAAGGAATGCTCCCTCCTCAGCCCTGTGTCCCTGGGAGCGCTGGCACTGCTGGATCTCTGCAAGTCATGAGGCACACGGGGCACATGGCCAGAGAAATGGGCCAACAAATTTCCCTGGCATGGTGCTGGGGTGAGGATGTGCCTTCCAAAATCCACCCCTGGCTGGCAAAGTGACATTGGTGCTCCTGGGCCTGTCCCTGCCCAGCTGCAGATCTGGGCAGGGAACCCTCCCTGCACGGCCAGCAGGGCTGGAATTGCTGTTCCCAGCACAGCTCCAGCTCCTGGCTGGGCTGGCCCCGGCTGGGGATGGCTCTGGACATGTCCTTGACCCACTGAGACACTGGGAAAGCAGCTCCAGGGGACAAAGGGACAGGGACTCTGCGCTGAAGGGTGAGGGTGGCATGGGAAGGAGTGGGAAGAACAAGCCATGGACCCATTGGGGCTGGAGAAGACAGAACCTCTGAGCCTGGAAAAGCCCTCTGGGACCATCAAATCCAACCATTCCTCCAGCTCTGACCCATGTCCCCGAGTGCCACATCCACAGGGCCTTTAAATCCCTCCAGGGATGTGACTCCACCACTGCCCTGGAAAGACTTTTCCAGTGCTGGGCAGCCCTGCCTGGGAAGAAATGAGTGAAGAAAAGCAGGATCTCAGCACTCTCCTAAAACTGGTCTAAGCCAGAAACCTGGAGATCTGTGAGGCTGGATCCTCCCATCTGCAGGAGAGAGGGGAGGGCACGGCTGGGTTTGCTCTGGGGGATTCCTTGCTGCCCAGACAGATCCCCCTGTTCCCTGCCCCAGCAGCATTCCCAGGCTGGCCCTGGCAGCCAGCTGGCACCTTCATGCCAGGGCAGTGCCTTGGCAGAGCCTGAGGAACAGACTGGCTGCACCAGGCCCCCACAGGTCCCTCCTGTCACCCACCTGCCACCTCCTCCCTTCTTATCCCGTCTCAGCTGGGTCTTACTGAACAGCACTGAAATAAATCCTCTGTGCATGGAAATCCGAGTGTTTGTGGGGAGTTTGATAGCCCAGGTTGTTCCCAGCTTGCTGTGGGGATGATCTATATCCCAGAAATCCTGTGGGCTTTTCACAAGTTTTTTAACCCATTAATTTTGGTTTGCTGGAGCTTTCCCTGGATCCTGCAGACGATCAAAGCACCCGTAGGGGAGTGAGGAGGCAAAGGCCATGGGACCTGCTCCAGGGACTCACTGGATTCTCCTGGGAGCAGAATTCAAAATTCAGAATTCTCCTGGGAGGAGATCCCAGTTGAAAGAATAAAATCCTCCAGAATGTTGGCAGAGAGTACAAGGAGAGAAAAGGAGAAACTGGGAGGCCTTGGTGTCCCACATCCCTCTGGTTCCACGCTGCTCTTCAGGAGATGCTCCTGCTCTGGCCAGGCCATTCCTCACCCCTTTCCCTCTGAGGCTGAAATATTCCCAACCCTGCTCCAGCTGACAGCTCTGGCCTGAAATCCAGAAGTGTCTGTGCTCCTTAATCAGGATTTTAATTGCCCAGCTTGGAAGAGGCCACAAGGAAAGGTCTGGGTGAGACATCTCTGCTTCAGGGACGAGCAGTTCCAAAGTGTCCATCCAGGGATGAGGTGGGATGGATGGACTCTCCTTTGTTTCTCTCGGCAAATCCAGGATGGAAGCAGGTCCCTGACACAGCATTTCCACCATCCTCGTGGTGACAATTCCGGTCCCATCAGAGCATGGCAGAAAACCCTCCCGTGGTGATGCCCCCGAGCCCCGGCTCCCTCGGGAGGAGTTTCCAGCCCTGCCCTCGCCTCCCTGCGCTCTCCCGGGCAGCGCTGCCGGCCGAGCTCCCCTAATGAGGAGCCAATTAAAGCGCACCGCTAAGCAGAGCCTTTTTCCTGCCTTGTCCAACCCGATCTGTCACCAAAGGGCCGCGACAAGCGCGGCGCGAGGCGGCAGCCGCTGCTAAAAGCGGCCCGGATCAGACGGGTCCGTGAATTATTGAGGGAGTTCCGACCCGCCGGGGTCAGACGGGTGTGGCCGCTGCTCCCCAGGGCTGCAAAGCCACCTGAGCTCCGGGCAGAAGCAGATTAACCCCTTTTTATAGAAGCAGCCAGCGGCTGGAGCTTGCGGGAGATGCGGGGGTGGCCCGGGCACAGCCACACCGGGGACGTCGCTGCTGTCGCTTCTCCTCAGCCTCAGGCGCTCAGAGCTGGCGGCTCCGGGAGGAGGGAGGTGGAGGGAAAGAGAAAAAGGTGGGCTTTGGGGATGCTGGGGGGAGTTTCCTGCGGAATTTTGGGAAGCTGGGAGCCTGCACGGGGCCGGTGATTCAAGGGTGAGAGCCCCTTCAGGTCGGAGCTCTTCTCACCCCAAACCCAGGGTGGGGTTTTAATTAACCCCAGAGGGGAAAACCCTGCACGGGGGGAGAATGAAGGTGGAATGAGGATGGGGAAGAGGGAGACAGAGCTGGGAGCACCAGGTGGAGCAGGGACGCTGCAAAGGGGGATTTTCCCGCTGATGGATGTACAGCCAGAAGACCCTGAAGAGATTAAAAATAATTCAGTGCCCCAAACCTATAAAAATAATGCAGTGCCCCAAATGTCCTAAAANGGATTAAAAATAATTCAGTGCCCCAAATGTCTGAAAAATAATTCAGTGCCCCAAACCTACAAAAATAATGCAGTGCCCCAAATGTCCTAAAAATAATTCCGTGCCCCACAGGAGTCTGGCACTCAGGGATTCTGTTGCCTTTTTAGGACTTTTTAGCTCCACTTTGTTTAAGGATGAAAGATTCCTGCCTCCAGTCCTGGCTCGTGAATCATGGCCGTGGCACCGAGGAATCTGAACCTCTGTGTGGACCCTTCTGACACCCATGAATTAGGGGATTTTTCCTCTGGTAAATATTCCTGCCTCTACAGGCAATTTCCTGTGTTATCTCTGGACAAGGAACGGATGGAGCAGCATCAGGGCTCTGGGACAACATCCTTACAATGTGGTGGGTCACGGGATCCTCATCCCAGCATGGCTCACAATCAATTTATTGTATTTTGGGCTTTTTTAGCCGAGGAAAAATCAGGCAATGGAAACATTTGTGTCTCACTTCCAGTTTACACTCCTCGATCCTTAAAAATGAAATTTTTATGGAGCTTTCGAGGAGTTTTGGGGCAGCACAAGGAGGTTTTAGCAGTGCTGGGGAGCGGGCAGGACTCTCTGGAGGGGGATGAGGAGGATGAGGCACAGTGGGGTGAAGGGATTTGTGTCCAAGCTCAGAGAACATGGGAATAGCAGCCAGGAAGTGACTTCAGGGCCTTCCTCACAATCGCTCTGTGGAATCCCAGAGTGGACACAAACAAACCCTCATTAAACCCTTCCTTGCCTTCTCTTGGGATGGGGATGAATCATCTGCCACTCTTGTGGTTGATAAAAGTCTTCAGAAGCCAGAGAGGGACCCAAATTCCTGCTTCACTTTTCTTGGAAGAACTTGTAAAAGCTGCTTTATAAAACCTCCTGGCAACTTCTCCTGAGTTTCCAGGCCCCCTGGTCACTTCCATGGTGCCAAATATCTTCCCCTTCCCTGGAGATCCCATTCCCAGTTGCCTCTGGACACATCAGCATTGGCCTGGATGGTTTCCATGGTTTCCACATCATCTCATGAGAATATTTGCACCAATTTGGGTGCAATTTTTGTCCCCCATGAGCCTCAGGCATGTGAGGAAAAAGCACAGAGGCAGCTGGGAAAAGGGAAAGGGAAAGGGAAAAGGGAAAAAGAACAAGAAGTGCCATTGTTGCTCCTGTCACTGGGCCTATCCTGAGCTCACATCCCGACTGTCCCAGCACAGCCTCCAGAATAAATCAGTTTAAATTGGATTTTAGGAAAAATATCTTTATTGCCAAGCCATGGCACAGCTGCCCAGGATGGAGGCACTGGGCTGGACCAGTAACTTGGATCATGGCTGGGGTCACAGTGTCTCCCCAAGACAGGGAGTTGTGAGCCAACAGAGCTGAAAATTCCCTGGGAATTCTTTTATGAACTTGCAGTTGGATTGGATCAGACCTTCAGAAAAGTGGGACAAAGCCATACTGGATTGCATCCCAATCCCAAAAATCAAACAGGCCCATGGTGGCTAAATTTTCCCCCAGGCCAATTTCAAAGATGCTTCAAGTACTTTTTGAGCAAATCTCCATCATCCATCCATCATCCATCCACCCATCCATCATCCATCCATCCATCATCCATCATCCATCCATCCATCCATCATCCATCCATCCATCACTCCCTCCTTCCATCCATCCATCCATCCATCCATCCATCNTCCATCCATCATCCATCCATCCCATCCATCCATCTGTCCATCCAACAAATTGGTCTCCTCCATCTATAAATATGTCCCACAAAATATCCACAGAACATAGTTGCTGCAATTTATGGAAAAATAATCAAACAGCCCTGGGATACAAGAAAACAACAAGGAGAAACCCAAACAGAAAAATTCCTTGGATCTGAGTGCCCATACTCAAGGATTTGATTTGTAGGAGAAGAACAAATCACATCTTCTGCTCTTACAAAATTTAAGAGGGACAAAAATTCATGGATGAACTCAGGCTGGCTCTGCTGTCAGAGAATGTTGAGATTTAAGCTTCATTGGACTTCTGATGGAAAGGATTCCAGGAAACATGTAAATATTGGGATGTTGTTTGGAGTTGTCATATTTTCCTGGATTTATGTAAAACCAGAATTTCCAAGTAAACTAAAAGGATCTGGTTTCTCTTTCCTTTCTTGGTTTTTCCAGCCTGGACAAACAGGCTGCCACAACAGCCTAAGCTCCTTATGATCCCACTGGTGTCACTCCTACCTTGGGAAAGGGGATTTCAGTCCCTCCAGCTCAGAAATATAAAATCATCCAGGGAGCAGCAAGAGTTTGGCTGCTGTAAGGTTTTTTCTGGGTGGGTTTGGAATTATGGAATCATTGAATGGTTTGGGTTGGAAGGAACCTCAAAGCCATCTGACCCCCAGCCATGGGCAGGGACACCTTTCACTATCCCAGGATGCTCCAAGCCCCGTCCAGTCTGGCCTTGGACACTTCAGGGACCCAGGGGCAGCCACAGCTGCTCTGGGCACCCTGTGCCAGGGCCTGCCCATCCTCACAGGTAGGAATTTCTTTCCATTTTCCCACCTAAATCCCCATTCTTTTAGTTTCAAACCGTTCCCCTTGTCCTGGCACCGTCTCGCCGCGTTAGAAGTCCCTCTCCCTCCTTTTTTACCAGCCCCGTTGCATTCCCAGGCGATGGCGAGGGTGCCCCTGGAATGCCCCAGTCAGTCCCGCTGGGTACCAGAGCGGGGAGGATGCAGGGACGGAGGATGATGGGGGGATGCAGGGAGCGGGATGTGCTAACAGGGGCTGGTCGGACGGTGGGGGCTGGTCGGATGGAGGCGGAGGCAGGCGGGGGGAAGGCGGTCCCGGGGACAGCGGGGGACGGCGCTCGCCGCCTTCCCGGCCATAAAACGGCGGGGCCAGGGCCGGGCGGGCGGAGAGGAGCGGCGGGAGCGGCGCGGCCGGAGCGGCACGGCGGGAGCGCAGCGCAGCGCAGCGGAGCGGCCGGGCCGCCCTGCAGAGGTAACGGGGGCGGCGGGGTCGGGGTCCCCCGGCCGGGAAGCGCCGGGACGGCTGCGGCTGCGGGGCTGAACCGGGCTGTCCCCGCCGCCGTCCCCGCTCAGGTCCCCGCCGCTGTCACCGCCGCTGTCCCCGCCGGGTCCGCGCCTGGGGCGGGCAGAGGGGACAGCGGGGCCGCTCTGCCCGTTCCCCCCGAGCCCCCAGCCCACCATGGGCAACCCCTCCAGCATGACAAAGGGATGCGAGCTCCGGGCACGGGCGGCTCCTGCCCGCTGGGCTGTGCCGTGGGCATGGAATCGCCAGGGAAAGGGAGCCAGAGCCACTGCGGGAGGGGACCGGGAAGCCGGGACCGCACTGATCCTCTTTCCATCCTTCCGTCTCTTCCTTGCACAAGTCACTCCTTGTTCAAAGGCGATTCTCCCTGTGAGCGGGGAGGAGCAGTGAAACGCTGGCTCAGCTCTGCCCCCGTGCCCGAAAGTGCCCAAAGAGTTCTGTCTTTGTCCTTTAGTTGCTCCGAAATTTGTGTTGGGATCCTTTGGAGCAGCTCCTGGGAGTCTTTGCGGCAGGACATGGGGACGGGGCGAGCCCTTGGGCTGTTCCTTGGGTGTGGGACCAGTCCTGGGGGGTCCCAACCTCCGAGCAGACCCAGGGCAGCACTGAGATCACCCAGGGAGGGGGCAGAGCTGGAGGTCAGCCCAGGGAACCCCTTCCCTCCGTGGTCTCTCAAATGCCTGCACAGAGCACGGCATGGATCCAGGCTCCGGATGCTGAGCCAGGTTTATGTAAGCTGCTGATTTGCAGTGTCAAGAGACATCCAAGAACTGGCTTGCCTTTGGAAAATGTATAAATCCGTGGCATCTGCCACGGAGCAATTGCTGTAGCAGCAGCCCAGGATTTGTCTTGGTCCCAGCCCCTTGGAGAGGTTCTGCCATCTCCCAGCTTGGCTGCGAGTCCGTGTTGAGCACTTTCCAGGAGCAAGGACAGAGCAGGAGTGCCAAAAGACTCTGTCCCTCTGTCCTTCAGGGAGCTGGTGCTGCTTTTCCCCAGCCCCGGGGTGCTCCTTGTGTGACACCACAACCCCTCCAGCCCCGGCTCTGTGGGGCCCCTGCACCGGGAACTCCTCCCTCGGCAGCTGCTCCTGCCTGCAGGATGCCGGGCTGGTGGGTCCCCAGGGTGTGACAGCCCTGCCTTTCCTGTGGTTGACAGCAGCCCCACATCCCTGCACCTTCCTGGGCAGAGGGGCCGAGCCCCTCTGCTGCCTGGAGAGCTCAGGTGGACATGGCACGGTGAGACCACGGGCAGTGTGCCACGGTAGGGGAGGTGGCTTTGGATAATGCTGCTTGCTCCAAGAGCCAGGGATTAGGGAAGAGGGATGATTTCCAGACTCCTGGAGAGACAAGGATCTGGTCCTGCCCTGCCTGCTGACCCAAACCAGGCATATAGTGGTGGCTTGGCAGTGCTGGGTTGGACTCTGTGATCTTAGAGAGCTTTTCCAATCTAAACAATTCTTTGATTCCGTGTGTGATCTGGCTTGGGATCGTTTCCAATCACCTGTGACCGGAGAAATGGCTTGGGGCTCCTTGGGACGCCCTGCAGTCAGCTGGGATCAGGGCAGTGGGCTGTGTTTTCTGGCAGTTCTAACACGGCTTTGACCTGTTTGTGCTGCAGGAGGGAGCAGCGGGAGCCCACCATGGCCCTGGCAGACCCCGCGAGCTGTGCCAAAGGCAGCGAGGACAGCAACCCCTTCCCTGACATCATCGAGCTGAACGTGGGAGGACAGGTGTACATCACCCGGCACCCCACGCTGGTCAGCGTGCCCGGCTCGCTGCTCTGGGAGATGTTCACGCAGAAGAACGCGCGCTCGCTGGCCCGCGACAGCAAGGGCCGCTTCTTCGTGGACCGGGACGGGTTCCTGTTCCGCTACATCCTGGATTACATGAGGGACCGGCAGCTGGTGCTGCCCGAGCACTTCCCGGAGCGCGGCCGGCTGCAGCGCGAGGCCGAGTACTTCATGCTGCCGGAGCTGGTGAAGCTGCTGGTGCCCAAGCTCAGCGAGCAGAACTCCCTGGGGGACGATCCCTGCCAGAGCGACCCCGAGGAGCCGTCCCCCGGCGCGGACACCGCGCGCAGCCTGAGCTCGGCCGCCGCCGCGCCGCCCGGCGCCGCTGGCACCGAGGGCCGCAGGGCGGGGTTCATCACCATCGGCTACCGCGGCTCCTACACGCTGGGCAGGGACAGCCAGACGGACGCCAAGTTCCGCAGGGTGGCCCGGATCATGGTGTGCGGCAAGACCTCGCTGGCCAAGGAGGTCTTTGGGGACACCTTGAACGAGAGCAGGGACCCGGACAGGCCCCCGGAGAGGTACACGTCCAGGTACTACCTCAAATTCACCTTCCTGGAGCAAGCCTTTGACAAACTGGCCGATGCCGGCTTCCACATGGTGGCCTGCAACTCCACGGGCACCTGTGCCTTCGCCCACGAGCAGACGGACGACAGGATCTGGACCTCTTACACCGAATATGTTTTCTATCGTGAGTGACACAAAACCAACCCTCCGCCAACCAACCACTGACTGTCCCTTTCCTGTCCCATGCTGGCTGTGGCCTAGAAGGTAGAGATCCATCCCCGAATCCCGGCGTCCTCCCTTTGCCTCCTTTTCAGTTGGTTCTTGGGTTTTTTCCCTCCTCCTTGCTCCACGTTGAACCTGCCCAGCTCTTCCTTGTAGCAGCTGCTGACCACCAACCTTCCTCCCTCTCTGTGACTTCTGCGGTCGCTCCCAACCTTCCCTGGATGTGTGGACTCGGACACTGCTGTGGACGTGGGCTGGGTGGGAGGGGTGGGACACACTGGACACTGCTCTGGGCTGGCATTCCTGCAGCTGGATGGGCTTGGACACTGGACTGGGCTTGGACACTGGACTGGGCTCGGACACTGGACTGGGCTCTCTGTCCTGTGCAGCTCCACGGGATCCTGCTGCACACACCGGCACCTGCCAAGGGGGTTCAGGGAGGAATCGTTGGGATAAAGACATGGGAAAGGTGGGAAGCAGAGCCAGGGAGGGGGTGGGGGTTGGGAAGTGGCAGCCTGGCAGCACGGCTGGATTGGCAGGAGCCCTGTAAGCAGCTTAGCCTGAGACTGGCAGCGCTTGGGAAGGGGAGAGGCTCCCCCTGTGCTTGCAGCTCTGAGCTGAGACATCGCCACGGCTCCGGAATGACTCGGGCGGGATTTTGGGGGGGATTTTGGGGAGGGTGGGAGGGGCAGATGTTCTGTGAGGGAGGTGGGGGGAGCGGGGAAGGCTTGATGTGCTCGGGGGTGTAAAATACTTATACAGCTCTCCAGCTCCTAGGAGCCTTGTCAGCCACAAAGTCCTTTCATTTTCCCTTGGGAGCACAAGGGGAATCACGGGGATGAGGTTGGAATGCTCCGGTGGCAGTCAGGCCACAACTTTACCCAGCAAAGGGAATTTTGGCCATTTTGGTGATCTCTCATGAGGTGTCTCCAACCCCAGCTCTCCAGGCCCTGCTGGGGCTGGAGCTGCTGCTGCTCTCCCCCGCTGGGCGATGCAGAAGGAAGGGACAGCCTGGAGTGGCCGTGTGCCCACATGCCCCAGCTGGCACAGGACAGGGGAGGTTTGTTGAGGGGGCTCCAAGAGGAGAAGGAAGGAAGGAACACAAAGTTATCGGAGCCTCTGTGCCCTGCTCTGCCCCTCCTGTCCCTGCTGGGCAGGTTCCCAGGGCAGCACATCCCCAAGCCCAGCCCTGGGTGATGCCCAGCCCCAGCTCTGGCACGCAGCCTCAGCATGCAAGGGCAGTGATTCTGATGTCCCTGTCTGCTGCCTGTGCCTGTCCCCTTGTTCTCTGCCACCCATTCCTGGCACCCACCACCCATTCCTGACATCCACCATCCATCCAAGGCACCCACCCTCCATCCCTGCTCCTCCACCCTCCATCCCTGCTCCTCCACCCTCCATCCCTGTTCCCACCATCCATCCCTGCTCCCACCACCCATCCCTGCTCCTCCACCCACCCCAGCCCCTGTGAAGCTCCTGGAGCAGGAGCTGCAGGATCTCCTCTCCAGCTGGACAGCATCCAAGGGGCTGTTCCTGTTTGGCATTCATGTGGAAGGAAGGTTTGCAGCTCCTTTCTGGAGAGGAGGGAGGGCTCTGGGGCCAGCAGAAGTTTCAAACCAGGTTCTCCCTCTCTCCTGAAGAAGGGGAAGGCAAAAACGGTATTTTGACATTTTTCATGGTCCTGTTCCTCATTCCAACAACCTCTGGAAGAGGAAATGACAAGAGGCTTTAAAAAAGACAAGAAAAAGGAACTTGAGCTCTGTGTGCACACAAAGAAAACCTTTAAATAAAGGGGGAGGGGACCTGCATTCCATATTTGCTTTATCTTTTTGAACTCGAGATTTTCCTAAGTAGGATTGGGAAAAGAAATTGCTGCCTTGTGGGAAATGGGGCTCTTTTGATGTTTATCCCCACTGGAACTGGGCTGAAAAATTGATCTTCTGGGAGGAGGAATTTTTGCCTGAGGGAGAAACCAGAATGGCAGAGTCACCATTTCGGGGGTTTTGATGTGGCAGGTTCTGGGATCAGGGCTGATCCCCCACAGGAAACACGAGCAGGGTTTATTCCTGAATCCTTCCAGAGCCCGATGGTTTTCCTGGAAACCGAGACTTCATGAAAAAATCCTTTTGTTGAGATCCATCTCCACAAAAATGCACCTGATTTGGGGTTGTTTCTTTTCCTTGCATGTATTTATTTATAGGAAAAGTGTCCTTGTCATGGCTGGGAGGAGATCCTGGCTCGTTTGATCCCCAAGAAAGATCTTGGATCAAATAAGATCAAATTTGCTGGGAAATGGTGGCATGGAAAAGCATCTCAGGGAGGTCTCCTCCTCTGAACAATCCTGGGTGGCTGGGAAGAGCCAGGCAGGGAATGACTGGAGTGAGCTGGGAGCTCTCAGGGCCTCAGGGAGACAGTGGAGAACCAATTCCCTGATGTTGCCTGGTTTTCCTGGGAATATTCCCATATTTCTGTGATTCCTAGACCCAGAGCTCCTGTTGGGCCATCCCTTGGGCTTGTCCAAATCACCCAGAGCTGCTCTGCTGGTTCTGTCCTTGGGCTCCCCCCGAGCACCTCCTACCCCCAGGCTGTCCCTAGGGAAAATCCAGCCTTGTCCAGATCCTTCCCTGCTGGGTTTGGACTTGGAGGTGGTTTCCCCTTCCCACCAAGAGGACAGGACCCTGCT
The DNA here is from genome assembly GCA_013400635.1 of Hypocryptadius cinnamomeus. NCBI lineage: Eukaryota > Metazoa > Chordata > Aves > Passeriformes > Zosteropidae > Hypocryptadius > Hypocryptadius cinnamomeus. Next base: position 13,277 of record VYZP01054002.1, read on the forward strand.
CCTCAGCTTTCTGCCAGTGCAAGCTGGGTTAAGCCAAGCTCCAGGTGCTGCTGGAGGCAGCATCCCGCTCTTTTCCAGGAGCTCCATCCCGAGATCCTCCCCACCCACTGCATTTCCAGGGCTGGGGAGAGGTTTGGGATGCCCCAGCTCATCCCTGGGAATGCTGGCACCCCGAGGGCGGGCACCTGGAGCAGCGCTGGCTGGCACGTGCCAGGGGGGGATTATCCACCTTGTCTGGGAAAACCGCAGGGATTCCCGGGATTATTGAAATCTGCCCCGCCCTGAGGACTCAGCAGCTTTTCTCATCCTGCTGGGAACGAGGGCTGAGGGCTGGGATGGGTTTGGGATGGGTTTGGGATGGGTTTTAAGGTAATGAGGTGCCGGGGGGTGTCCAGATCCCGCCTGGGTCCCTCGAAAGGCGCCTGCCCTCCCCCCAGAGCTCAGCACACACCGGGAATGTTCCCTTAAAGAGCTCCCGGCTTCCCTCCGAGGGGCAGCACAACCCCGCCTCTCATTTCCACATTCCTGGAAAAGCCTCCGTCCCAAAATAAAACCCCTGGTGGGAGGGAGGCAGAGCAGGAGCTGGGGCTGGCTCTGCCTTCCCAGGCAGGCACCTGCCCACAAATTGCCAGTTGCTCCTCACAAAAACTGAGTTTAAGGAAAAGCCAAATCCCATCTGTCTCCATCAGGCACTTCTGCCACCCCTGGAGAACATCTGGAAACACTTTGTGTCCTCGGCCTGGCTGCAGCCTCTCTCCAGGGGCACCCTTTGGTGGCAGAGGAGTCCCAAAGCTGAGCTCTCCCACCTCGTGGAGCAGCTCAGTCCCATGGGATGGGGACGAGGACAAGGAGGCTCCTGTGGGGGTTAGAGTGGGGCACAAAAATCCCATTCCCAATCCTGAAATCCCATCCTGCCGTGGGAGACCGGGTCAGCACGCCACAAAAATCCAAGGGATTGGATGGAATGTTGAAATAGAAAGGATTTGGTGATGGAGGAGCACGGAGAGGGGAGAAGCAGCTGGAAGCTGGAACCAACCTCTTCCTCTCTCAAATAACCAGGGAATGGTTTGGCTTGGAAAGCACCTTAGAGCTCATCCAGTCCAGCCCCACCCACTGCCAGAAACAGGGACAACTTCCACCATCCCAGGCTGCTCCAAGGTCCTTCCAACCTGACCAAAATCTTATTAATTTTAAAAATAAACCCCCCAAGCTCCCTTTAACAACATGGGCATCCAGCACTGGGAAAAACCACCAGAGAGCAGGGGAATTTCCCAATTCCTGGAGCAGAAACTGCAGCCTGGATGGTTTGTTTAGGAGGGGTTTAACAAAACAAGGGTTTAGGCTCGGTTTAGCAGCTGCAGCTGCTGTGTTCCGACCACAGGCTGTGTTCAGGACCCAGGGCTGTGGGGAGCAGGAGGGGGAAGGCAGATGAGTGTCCAGGCCTCTTAGGGGTTTTGGGAGCCATTGGATGTGTCGGATTCTGGCGAGTGCTGGAGAATTTGCCAAATAAATCTCCTTCACCCCACACTGACAGTCTGTGCTGAGCTTAAGCAGGCTGGACTTGGGGACGTCCAGGTGGCTTCCTTCAAAGGCTCTGGCAGTCCAAAATGTTTTCCTTCATTCTAGGTGATGGATGGCTAGGAATTATCCCCCCCTGCTCCAGGATCTGAGGGAAAGATGTTCCTGCAAATAACCTAAACCAGATTCCAACTAAATCACTTTGGAACCAAAGCACAACCTCTGCATCCCAAATGTTTGCTGTCCCTCCTTTCCCTCCTCCAGGATAAATCCCAGTGGGATAAATCCACCAACACCCTTAAAGGATGAATCCTTCCTTCACCCCCAAAAACTCCCATCAGGGATAAGTTTAAGGTCCCTTCCCACCCAAACCAGTCTGGGATTCTGGGATTCCATGATCTGGAATTTTGGAGGGAGATGGAGCCCGGCCTTGTCATGGTCCTGTGCCATCATCCCAAGGATCCCTGTGGGAAGCAGGGAGGAGGAGCAGCTTAGAAATGGACATGGACATGAAATCCCTGGAATGTTCCTCCCAGGGAATAACAGCCCCTTCCCAGCAGGAGCTGGCATGAGGGGCTGTAAATTTTGGGGCCACTTCACAAGGAAAACTGCCTGAAAAATCCAATTTTTCCCTCATAATTCAGCTTTTGAGTTCCCATCCAGTTAGAGCCATGGAATATTCCAAATTGGAAAGGACCCACAGGGATCATCCAGTCCAACCCTTCAGGAATGGCCCCTGCAGGGATCAAGGTTTGTTTGGCTTTGGTTTGGGGCCCTTTCCGGGACTAGGGAGGGCCCAGCCCCGAAAACCCAAACAAAGCCCAAATGTTTAAGGCTCAAAGATGAAACGAATAAATAAAGGAAATTAGAAAAAAAGGAAAAAATCAAGTTTTCCTTAGGCCAGCCTTGTGCTGTGGGATTGGCCAGACAGGGAGTGTTTGTTGGGGTCAGATGAGGAGTGCACAGGAAGCTTTGGGGACCTGGAGAACCCAAAGGGAGAACAAAGCAACCTCAGAGTGGGGCTTGTGCCTCGCCCAGCCTGCCCTGCCTCAGTTTCCCCAGACACAGCGTGAGGAAATGAGTCCTTTGAGGTCCTTCTTGGGCTGTTCTGGAGAGCAGGGCTCTGCTGGGAGCCATGGAAAGGATATTCCAGGAGTCCCCTCCCCTCTGGGATGCGGGGAAATCCTTGCTCTGCTGAAACACAGCCTGCCCACCTCTGGCACCCCAAGCACCGAGAGAACCATGGAATATTGTCCTGGAATGATGGAATGGTTTGGACTGCAAAGGACCTTAGAGCTGATCCAGCTCCATGGGCAGGGACCCCTCCACTATCCCAGGTTTTTCCAAGCCCCATCCAACACTTTCCCGCTCACTCCAGCTGTTTTTAACCAGGCAGGATAAAAACCCCGCCGAGTTTCACTGCTTGGCCCCACCTGGGATCAGTTCCTTAGAGCTGAGACTTCCAGCCAAAAAAACCCCAGGATAAACCCAAATCCTTCCCCTCTCCGGCAGAACAAGGGATTAGAGCTGGTTTGGTGCAGTCCCCTCTCCCTGGAATTACTCCCTGAGCGCAGCCATTATTCCCATTAGTCCCTAATTTGCTCTTAATGGAGCTCTTTAATCAACTCCAAGGATTAAAAGCCATTGAGGAGCCCGGGGAGCGGCCTTTTCCAGCTGCAGGGATCCTGAGCCGGGATGGCTGCAGGGCCTGAGGGTGAAGAAAGGGATGGCAGGGGACAGGGACAGGGCACAAGTGACATTTCAGGAGCAGAGTCTGCATTTAACTGAGAAAAGAGAGAAGTAAACAGGAAATTGTTTCGCAACCTCCCGCCACCAAAGCTTCCCCTGCTCCTCTCCGCCGCCACGGACGCCAAGGGCTTCCCAGGAAAGGGATTTTTCCCTGGATCCCGGGATGCCTTGGCTCCCACGGGGTCCCCTTGGCGTCTGGGGGGTGCAGCAGCAAACCTGGCACCCAAAAAATCCCCTTGTCCGGGGAGGGGAACCCAGCTGCTCCCCCAGCCCCAGCGCAGGCAGGAGCAGCCACGGGCTTCCATCACTCCAAGCGATCCCAGCAGGGATTCCGGAGCAGGCAGAGCCTCCCTCAGGTTTGGGATTCCCGATTTTTCCCGCGGCTCTTGCACCTTTTAAATCCCCAGCTGCTTTCCCAGCTCCTCATCCCTGTCGCTGTCACTGTCACCTCCTTCAGCCGCTTCAGTGGAGCAGCTCCAAACCCGAGGGAAGCGAGGGCGCAGCAAACGTTTCCCGTTTTATTCCCAAATTATTATTGTCCTTTGTGTGCCTGGAGCGGATTTAACACAACCCCCAGGGGAACACAAAAAACCCCATTAACTCCGCGCCGCAGCCTTTAACTGGAATTTGGCTCCGGGGGAACTGCAATCCCCAGGTCCTGGCTTGGAAGGATTCCCAGTCTTCCCGAAGGCAGCAAAAGGGGCCAGGAAAGCACTTCCAGCCGGCTGGAAAGCTGAGCAGGCACTGAGGGGCTGCGATAAGGTGCTGATGTTAAACACTCCTCCCAATTCCTGACATTTCGGAGAGGTTTTAATCCCACCCCCCCCAACCCCAGCGAAACGCAGCCCCTGGAAAGCACAGCTGCTTCCTTCCAACGGGATTAATTTGTATTTGGATGAGGAACGAGGTTTTGGCACCAGGGATCTCCACCGTGAGCGGCTCCTCTCCCTCCGGAGCTGAGGTCATCCAGCAGTGTCATGGAAAGGAAGGACAAACTGTCCTGGCTGCTGTCACCGAGCCTTGGCAGGGGCCAGGAACCTCCCCATGTCCCCAGGTCTCTCCCCAGGTTTGTCCCCAGGTTTGTTCCCAGGTCTGTTCCCAGGTCTATTCCCAGGTCTGCTCCCAGATTTGTTCCCACCTTTGATCCCAGGTCTGTTCCCAGGTTTGCTCCCAGGTCTTTTCCTGGGTTCTTTCCCAGGTCTGATCCCAGCTCTGTTCCCAGGTTTGTTCCCAGGTTTGCTCCCAGGTTTATTCCCAGGTCTGTTCCCAGG
>VYZP01054008.1:10846-50286 GCA_013400635.1 Hypocryptadius cinnamomeus
GCCCTGCCCGCCCTTCCCACCGCCTCTTCCTGCCCCGCAGCGCCCGCCCTCCGCCTGCCCGCCGCGGGAAGCTCGGCCCCTCGGGCTCTGAGAGATTTGTATCAAAGTCGGCAATTTTTTTGTCGGTCGTTAACCGGTAGCTGTAGCTGGACCAGTTAAGTAGTTGCGCAGTTGCGCTGTGAGCATCGTACGCGTGGCTGATCTTTGGTTTTAAAGGAAAAGGGAAGACAATCACCAGAGGAATTGGCTGTCTGGACGGGAGCCGCCAGGAGTGAAGTCAGCAGGGCTGGGCAGTAACTGGGGGAAAGGTCGTGGCGGCAGTGGGACATGGGAACCACTGACCCCCGGAGCACCTCCTCCAAGCGGACCCCAGGCTCAGAGGGAGGGAACAACTGCGCCCGCAGGCGTGAGAAGCAAGAGATCGCGGAATCAGTTCGGCTGGAAATGACCTCCGAGATGATCGAGTCCAGCCCCTGACTGAGGCACCACCATGATGACCAGGCCAAGTCCAGTATTTCCTTAAACACCTCCAGGGACAGTGACTCCACCACCTCCCTGGGCAGCCATTCCAATATCTACTTGCCCTCACTCTTCCTAATGTCTGACCTAAACCTCCCCTGGTGCAGTTTATGATACCACTAGCAGTAGGGGTTAGAGTACTAATTAATGACAAAAGTTATATAATCTGTAACCAATGAAGGCTGATGCCTTTGTTTGTTAAAATTTATAACCAGAGTGAAGTTCTAGAGAACCATCCTTTTGTGGGTTACCACCTAGCTCCCTACTTTGTGCAAATCAGAATAAAAACCAGAAATACCTCTCAGTGTGTCAGCTGGTGCTGTGCACCAAGCACCCAGCCCATGTTCAGGACAATGGGGCGGTGGACAGGACTTCCCAAAAGCAGCCTGAGGCCTCCATCCTCCTCCACCTCCTCCAAATGGCATTTCCTTTTGTGAAATGCCTCAAAAATAAACAAGTGCCTTTTTCTCCTCCGTGGCTTCACACACATGTGGAAAAGAACTGCGGCCTCAATTTTTATTNTGAGCCAGGCTCCCGGGGAACCCCGGCCCGCCCCCGGCCCGGCCCGGCCCGGCCCGGCCCGGCCCTCACCTGCGCCGCCGCCCCCGGGTCCCGGTCTACGTCCGCGTCCGAGAACCTGCCAAGGAAACACAACGCCGTCAGCGGTCGGGCGGCCGGCGGGGCCGCGGGGNCCCCGGAGCACCTCCTCCAAGCGGACCCCAGGCTCAGAGGGAGGGAACAACTGCGCCCGCAGGCGTGAGAAGCAAGAGATCGCGGAATCAGTTCGGCTGGAAATGACCTCCGAGATGATCGAGTCCAGCCCCTGACTGAGGCACCACCATGATGACCAGGCCAAGTCCAGTATTTCCTTAAACACCTCCAGGGACAGTGACTCCACCACCTCCCTGGGCAGCCATTCCAATATCTACTTGCCCTCACTCTTCCTAATGTCTGACCTAAACCTCCCCTGGTGCAGTTTATGATACCACTAGCAGTAGGGGTTAGAGTACTAATTAATGACAAAAGTTATATAATCTGTAACCAATGAAGGCTGATGCCTTTGTTTGTTAAAATTTATAACCAGAGTGAAGTTCTAGAGAACCATCCTTTTGTGGGTTACCACCTAGCTCCCTACTTTGTGCAAATCAGAATAAAAACCAGAAATACCTCTCAGTGTGTCAGCTGGTGCTGTGCACCAAGCACCCAGCCCATGTTCAGGACAATGGGGCGGTGGACAGGACTTCCCAAAAGCAGCCTGAGGCCTCCATCCTCCTCCACCTCCTCCAAATGGCATTTCCTTTTGTGAAATGCCTCAAAAATAAACAAGTGCCTTTTTCTCCTCCGTGGCTTCACACACATGTGGAAAAGAACTGCGGCCTCAATTTTTATTTTCTGACTCAGAAGTGGCTGGGATTTTAGCTGTTGTGTTTTGCTTGGCTCCTGCCACAGGCACAAAGGCAGCTGTGACAGGGGAGGGGTTGCTCAAATTCCCAATGTGAGCTCTCATTTTATGATTTACTCCAGCTTCTCCCTTCCTTTGCCATATCAAAGAGAGCTCAAAGTACAGATCCACCCAGCTGGCACACGGGAGCCCAAGCGATACGGGGAGGGAGTGATTCCCATTTACTGTCTGTTGCACAACAGTCTGCTGCTGGAGACACATCACTGCTGCTGGAGATTTCCACCACTTCTCTGACTGACATAAACGAAACTGACAAATCATTTTCCATGTGTAATAGCTGCATCTATGACATGAAGTTTTGTTGGTGAAGCTGTAACCTTAGGGTGCAATTTTTTTACCTCCCCCCACATTTCCAGTAAACACCAAAGCAACTTCCATGTATCTAAAAACACTAATGTCAGTCAAGCATTATCACTTCAGATTTTCTAGAGTTATGAAATGCTTGTAGTATAGGAAAACATCCCTATTTCATAGTTTGATTAAAAATAATAGCTTCCCTCTCCAGCTCTTCCAGCAATCTAACACAGCCCTCGGGATGAGGACTGTTACCAGATATGCTTCCACAAAGCTTATCCACATTCCTGAAAATATTGCCAGCACTCCCCAGCCGCAGGGAGCGCTGCCAGATAAACAACCACCGGTGTGGGTATGACCAGCCTTCCTGTAAATGGGTGAGGCACTGGGTTTGCAGGTGGAAGCCTGACTGCAAAGAGTCAGAGGGAAGAAACATTGAACTAACACGGCAGCTGTGGCAGAGAATTACTTGTTCAGGAGTTTGTAGAATTTCTTCTGTCCAGCAGCAAGACCATACTCTCTCTGCCTCACTTCTGCTCCTATTAGTTTTTCTAGTGTTAGTGCTTAAAGTTATATTTAACCTTACCAACCAATCAGTAAAACTCCACATTAATTCAATCATAGAAAGTCATATTCCCTTTCATTTTATACTGACAATCATAATACCAGGCAAAATATTTATTTAACTTACCCTCTGCTTAAACACTGCAACATGCAAGTTTTTGAAGCCCTAATAGTTTGGGTTGTCAGTTGTATCACATAAGCTACAACAATCTTTCTGAATTACACTCAGAATTTTGTGTTGTTTGTTTGTAACATACTGGGAAGTGATGGAAAAGGAGAAGTTTAAGTCCAGTTCCTGCATTTAGCTCAACCTTCAGTTCAGCTACAAAAATATACATTACTGCTGTTTCAAAGGATACTGACAGCACACTGCGTTCAAGCCTGTTCAGAAGTGATTTGTGAATTGCTCATGTTCCACCACAGACCCACACACAAGCACATTGTCCTGTTTCTCACTGTATTTTAGTTAATTATGATGACTGTCAAAACATTATAATAATAAAAAACATTTCAAAGTAAATACAGAAAAATGTTTTTCTATTTGATTTATTTTCATAATAAACCAATTAAAAATACAAAAGAAGGACCCAAGGTTCAATGGGCTCCATCATTTAAAAATTTGTCTTTAAATACAAAGTCACTCAGTAATATGAATACATATAACATTAGACCTCTAAACATAACGATCTTATTGATCTTATTTGCATCTATCAAAAATTTGTATGGAAAAAAATTAGCTGAAAAAACTTCCCTGCAACATTGAATATACAGTATTTACAATCAAAAACAAGAACTCTTAGCAGTATTAATCTCCAAAAACCTGCATAAATTGTATCTATTTAATTTCCCTCCCCCCTTACAAAATAATCTGAAGTAGAAAGCAAGATTGTTAAGCTTCATAGTTGTAAAATGGCATTAAACATTTGCACCTGTAGTGATGCTGTTAGCTTCTGTAATTAAATATATCTGATGTTTTCATATAAAATATAGACATGGCATTGTCCATTTCTGGAATATATGTTTTGAGTACTCTCAATAGGAGTGTATATTCAATTTTGCACACACAAGAACTTGTGCTGCAAAAAATGCAAGAGGATACCTGGTTATTAAAGCCTAAAACTGATGTCATTCACTGATATGAAACAGATACTCGATCATAAAAATTTAAACACATGGAATGAAACTGCCTTACTAAAACTAACTGCTGCTTCCAAAGGTGATACACATACAGATTAAACAGAAAAGGTTACAATAACATTACTGCAATGTAAATCGGCAACAGACTGACAACAAAATAAGAGAAGTTTGAAACTTTGGCCAACAACCTCAGGAAAAAGTCTTCATAGCATAAAAAGCATGTTCCTTCATGCCTGTACTTTGAAAAATGAGTAATATATAATTTTATTTATATGATAACATTTAGCAATTAACAGAAAATCAAAATTCATCCTAAAGCATGAACTCTAAGAATTAACTGCAGAAATTTAGTAGCTTTGCCACATCATGCTTCAGAATCAAAAAATATATACATAACTGAAAAGGTCCCATCACATTTATGAAAATAATCATCCACAGGGTCTTTTTTTTTTTTAAATTATTTAATTATCAATACAAATTGGGTTCCAATGGCTCATTTTCTTGCTTCACTTGCACGTCAGATGGGAAATTATTTGAACTGGACACTACCATCACAAATGGTTGCTGCTGGAATCTCTGCTCTGACTGCTCAGTATCTTCTACTTTGTCACTCTCCTCCTTTTCCTCTTCTTGTAGGCCAACCTGCTTCGTGTCCGGTGCTTTAATGACCGAAGTGATCACCGTGCTCGATGGCTGAGACACCAGCTGGGAGCTGCTGGGCGAGAACGTCACCACGGGGGTGGTGGCGCTGAAGGATGGAGATGAAGCCATGTTGACTGTTCCATTGCAAATTGTCTGCACGCTGCTGGTGAGCACCTGCTGAACTTGTGCTGGGCTCAGCACAATCGAGGAAGGAGGCGAGACTGGCTTCTGAGACTGTAGCATGATGTTTTCTTTAAGAACCGTCATGGGCTGGGAAGTAGGAATGGCTTGTAAAATGAATTTCTGTGCTGTTGTTACTGAGGCTGGATCTGTGCTGGCTATCACTGTAGTAAGAGGCACTGTCTGGAGTGTTACAGTATGCAGCTGCTGATTTCCAGGAGAAACAACCACTGGAACCTGGGTTGGAGTCTGCAAAGTCCTGCTAGATTAGAGAAGATTATTGTGTCAGAACATTTCCGTGCTGAATTTTGAAAAAATAATTATAGATTTACTACAGAAAAAACATTTGGCATCATAAACATTGCATTTACCCAACATTTCCAAAAGAGGTAGTAGAATCTCTCCTAATAAAACAAGAACTGGACCTGATCCCTGAATTCAGCAAGATGATTCCCAAAGTAAAGGTACCCCACATGAACAATACTGCCATCGGCAAGCTGAACAGCCTGCCTTTGAGACATTCAGTGGTTCATCAGGAAAACTAGAATCACATCCAAGACCTCTACCTCAAGCATTGACCAACATCAAAAGCACAACCCACTAGAGATCTGCCATCAGTTTCAAAAATTACACCAAGTAATTAATAAATCACAAGCCTAAGTCAGGCCTTGATTGTCCTGGACATCCACATATACATTTAACTGTATTCAAAAGTATCCACATGGTAGCAGTGTCTGGGCAAAACCTTGCCACACTTCCAGGACACAGAGTTCTCTGTCTGCCAGGCTCACACACATCTTCTGGTAAAACAACTGATCAGAATCTGCTTCCAAAACATCATTTTAAGTTAGGAGTGATTCTATCTTTTGCAGGCTAACAGACCTGGGTACCGTGTGACTGTCAATAGATGTAGAGCTCTGGGGACAACACTAGAGGATTAAGAGCTGTATTGCTGGAGTACACAGCTACTGCAGTGCACAGTGGTTACTTAAACGTGACAATACCCTCCAGTCACACAAATTAAAACAAACCAAAACAAAACACAACCCCCAGAAAACATAAATGGTTACCAGGGGAGGGAGAGAGGAAGGGAAGGGTAACTGCTCTGAGACCCTGACACAGCTTGTTCCATGCCACCGTGCCATGCTGTCTCTGGCAATCTTTCTTTTCTTCTGTTTGTCATGCAGAGTTCTCTCCAATCTTCTATTCAATGCTTAGTCCTGCCTGCCCTCCTCCCCTTTTTCAGTCTTAAGTTCCCCCTTGTGTTTTCTCAAAAATAAAAAACAATAACTATCTCCACCTCCTAGCTTATTTCTACCCCCACTGAAATTGCTTTAGATGGAAAGCAATTTACTGCCAATGTTCATACTTTCACATCCATGCACAATATTGCCTGCTGTTCTTTCTGAAGACTGGACCTCAGATATGCTGTAAGGGTTGCCTGCCATACATCAACCATGGAATGTCCTTCATTCTATACTCCTTCTACCCATATAGAATTTATTTTTCACAGCTCTGTGTAAGTCTACATTTCAACATTTAGCCACTGACCAGTCCAATCTAATTCAGCATATTCAAAACTTCCATTTAAAACCATACTCTGGCTACCACAGTTATGACAAAAAGCTTACCAAAGCAGGACTTAGGTGGTGCTGAAGCTATGGGACAATCTGGATGCAGATGCTGTTGCTGGTCATGGTCCAACTGCACAGGGAGCTGCATTCCCCCTTTCTTAGTGCAGCAGCAGAGACAAGTGCAGGAATATATGTAGAAGGTTTCTCATGTCCCATTCAGCACAGTCCTCTGGGAAAGGCCTCTAGCTGAGCTCCAAAGTCTGCCCCAGCAAGAGCAGGCCCAGTAACCTTGCTGGTATCAGGCTCAGAGCACATGGGTGCTTTCCTGAGCATCCTCCAGCTGCCACTCTTTCCTGCTGGCAGTCTTTTCCCCAGATCACATAGAGCTTGGCAATACAAGAAACAAAATTTCCATCTGTAACTTTCTCTTCCTCCGAAGAAAGACAGTTGCAGTACCCAGCAATGCTGCTACAGCAAACCAAATCCAAATCCTTGCCAATGAGGCACCTACAACGATCTCATCACAGCAGCCATCATAACCATGACACAAAATTTGATGTGACTGACACCAGAATCAATCTTGAGCTCCTTTTTCACACAATGGAAGAAATCCCAAGGAAGAAGTTCATAGAAATGGACTGGTAGAAGGTGAAGCACCAGCTAGAGTGATTGCTTCTTTCTTTCAAACTTCTGGAGAACTTGGTGCTGGCACAGCAAATACCAACAACCAAGCCTAAAGCACAAGGCTCAGAATGACAGTACCAAGGCTCATACGAAGTCTCCTAAGGTTTATCAGTGCTTACTATTTTTTTCACCCAACAATTCCCCTGGGACCTTGACAGAAAAGTCACTAATGTCTGTGTCAGAAGTAGCAACAGGATGAGGGCATCTACTAGGTTCTTTAAAAAATAAAAAAAGTAAACTACCTACAGTTAAATAAACTTGTCATAAAATCAAAACGTCAGATAGGTACAGCTCAACCCAGGAAAGTCTACAGAGACCAGCAATGCAAGTGGAACAGCTACGAAGGAGAGGAAGTATCAGAATAGATACCAAGCCAGTTCTTTAATCCATGAAGAAACTTCCCTGAATTTGAAGGACTAAGAACAACACAATAGCTGCAATTTTAAAAGCAGGGGCTAAAGTTGCTAGCCTGTGCTGGTATGCTTTCCAAGTATTATTACCTTGAAGCTACTTCCTTGTTCTTAGTTGTTTTGTAAAAATAAAAGCTGCTAGCTGCCAAATGGCTCTGAAGGATAAGCTCAAAATGTGTGAACTGCATCTAATCAATGCAGGTATCTGCAAAGCACTAGGAGCAACAGCTCTGAGAGACGAAACCAGACCATTTGTCTCAGCACACTCTAATTAGTATCTTCAGATTAATCTGAAGCCATTTTATTTCTCTTGAAAGGCAGTCCCACGCCTGAGGTTTATTCCAGATGCGTTGTCTTCTCCATCAGCCAAGATACAAATATATGATACACATGTATATCGACCTGTACATACACGTATATGCATACACACACAGGGTGTGCTTGCTACCTGCATGCAGCAGGTAGCTGTACAAGCACATCATAAATATTTATTTATGTTAATGGTAGCCAAGCGAGACATCTGCCTTAGTTGTTAAACCTGATTACTAACTAAAAAATCTATCTCCCTAAACAATTTGCCTTGAATACAATTGAAAAAGATACAGCTTGGTTAATAGTTTTGTCTGTTTTACCAAAAAAAAGTACACAATAATTAAGGTGATTTATTAACACTGGGCTACACTGTTTTAGGTGCTTTTAAGTCTATATTTTGCTATGTTTCTGAATTTCACTGGCATTTTGCTAACAGCCTTTCTTCTCTAAGGTACAAATATCTGGGTGATTATTTTAAAAGTTGCTGCTGGGGTTTCAAAAAGAACAAGAACAGTGAGCAACAGCAATGGAAAGGAAATTCTGCCATAAAACAATCTGATTACAATTGAGAAAAGAATGACAAAAATTCTGAAGTCATTTTAGCTTGGCAGAAAATGACCATCTATTTCTTGCGCCATTTTTTACTGTTAATGGCCTGGAATTGTGCAATATCTTATTAGCTCATCAAGAAATAAATAGTGACAGGCAAGAAAAACAAGTTTCTTTATGGTAATTTATGTGACATTTATGAGATGGAGAAGATATCAAAAATATTGAAGCTACAAGCCAAGGTAAACCAAGAATTTTACAGCAAAGTAATAAAATGAAACAAAGCAATATTAAGACGTACATAGAGAGAGGTAAGAGAGGACAGAAGCAGAGGACTCAACTCTCAACGTGTCCTTTTTACTGAACCACGAAGTCTAACAGTCTTCTTCCCCGAATTTTTCAAAACTGCACAGACACCTGAATTAAAACAGAGCTGTGGAACCTCCACCTCTCTCAGCAGTGCCAAAGACATGGAAAGAGAGCTCCTATGGATATCTTCTTATTGTGCAGAAACAAAATTAATCTGATCAGATGACACTATAGTCCTTTCTGTCAATAAACAGCCACCTTCTTGCATATCACAGAAATTAAATCAGAAGTGGGCTTAGGAAAAGGTCTTCTTCAGCTGCAGGATAATCAAAATGTTTGGTTATAAGCAAAGTCTGCTGTGATAGAAGTTGCCATATTGGAAATGTGTTCTGAGAAACACACCCTGTTGTAAGCTAAATCACAGTTTCTTGTAGAAGCCCTTTGAGTCTATTTCTGACCAGAACCTCCCTCAAGAAGGACATTTTTCTCACCAACCTGAAACCTGGATTGCAGTCAGGCCTTCACTTAAGAGATTACAGAGATGAGCTCTTTGTAACAGTCCCCTGTTTCCCTTCCTTTGGGGAAGGCTATGGCAGCAGTGAGCCAGATCCAACAATACCTACTAGTTAGTGTGCTGGAGAGCTTTTAAAACTGCAGGTTTGCCTTTGGAGCAATGACAGAAGACTGCTGCCTAACTCCAAACAGAAGCGAAGCATGTGCACTGATGGTGGCCAGTCAAAGGAAGGTCTTCAGAAGCTGCTTCTGATTATTTGGAAGTCTACAGTTGGCATCATCCTCTTTTGTCCATGTTCTCCATCAAGTCCCTAGGGTGACCTAGGGAGCCCTTTACCAAGACCTACACCTGTGATGGTTTTTATTCAGGAGACCTGTAGAAATGGCACAGGAGTGGTGGGCTACAACACTAGCTGACATCATGCAGATGGGACTCTTGCTCTTATTCAAGAAAAAGTGACTGAAAGCAGATGGTCAAGGCAAAGTCTCAGAAGGACAGTGCCAGACTGGTTCCCTGTGTCTGTGAGCTTGAGCAAAGCCAATAGAGATAAGGTGTGAAGGATGACTACAAGAAATAATGCTGACGTTCACTGTGCAACTTACGCAAGACAATGTCTATATAAGGTATGAGATGAAGACACTTCATTTGAAATAGCAGGTGTAATCACATTTTCAGAGTTTATAAACTCCTGCTGCTAGACAATTCTTTTTTTTTTTTTTTTTCAGCATCAACATTGCTGCAGTGGGACCACCAAAGCATCATAGCCTGGACACAGAAAGAGATTATGGACAACAGCAGAAAGCATGTGTTTGCTTGGGTACACATGGCTTTCAAAGGCAATTGACTCTGCTTACGGGGACCAATACACAATGTTGGTGAATTCTTGGCTTCATTGCTGTTCTTACTCAGAATGCTCATGCCCTGAAAAAACATGATTCCCGTTCAGCTACTTCCTCCTCCTCTTGAATCAGGATCCTGCCACGGCAATCCATGCTTGTATCACCTTCAGAAGTAATTTTCTACCTTGAAGGTTGCAAAAAATCAAGACAAAAACTGTGGCTGATTCATCACGTCGAGGTTCTCCGTTCAGAAGTGAACACAGAGAGTATATCCCGTTGGTCCTCTGTGACTTGTATTAGCTTTCCCCCAGCCACAGAACTGAGTCAGGATTCTGGTCTTCTAACATGCTCTCTCCAAGCTACCACAATGACAACTTGCAAGTACAGAAATGAAACAGCAAGCTGAATTTTGACAGAAAGAGATTAAAACCTGAAGTGCACGAAAACATTGCACAGGGTTTGTCAAAAGTCAGCTAATTGCAAGTTTCTTGGCATATAGAACTGCCAGCTAGAAAATTCAGCCATGTCCCATACAGCCAATAGCAGAGACAGACATATAAATTAAAATTACTCCCTATATGGTATTCTCTGAACTGTAAGTAATATAAGAATCTCTTTTCATTCCATCTTAAGTCACTACTACTCTAGATTAAAGGTAAATGCAAAAGCATCTGTCTTTATTTGCAGTCCTCATCATTTAAGGGAGAAATTTACTTGTGCAAACACAGGCACCTTTCAGGCCTTAGGATACCCTAGGTAAGGTAAGTCGCTAGCCCAGCAGGAGAGGTGCACTTTCTCCAGCAACAGAAAGGATGCCCTTTATTGCTCGAAATCAGCCAATGTATGCAGAGTTGAATCCCAGGCCAGTGCCTCTTAATTCCAAGGCAAAACATAATTACTCCAATAATCCAAGTATTCTGGTTAACCTGTGTCCGTTATTCTGGTTTAAACAGAATAATTTTACGAACATGAAATTCAAAGAAACCTTTTCTTCCTCATAGAAGCTGGCTTCTGTGGAAAAAGTAAGCAATGAAATGCTCATCCAGAGAGACATTTTTGGTTTTGTCTTCTTACTGGAAACATGTGGTGCCAAATTCAGTTCTCAGTTGCACGACTGGAGTCTGCAGTTACTGTGCCTGCATACACCGAGCCAGAACAGTTAGACCTGCAGAACAGCAGTATGTTTACAATTCCAAATATTCCCACTGGGGATACTAGATGTTTTCCTCAGTCAGCAAAACCCAGTTTGCTTGACCTGACCCTGCTCCTGCCCTGTTTCCCAAGCCTCAGTTAGCACATCACAGCCTTTCTTTTTAAGCACTGGGGCTGAAGAAGAGACTTTTATCCTTTGTAAGTAACACTTCTCCATGTCTCCCTTTCATAGAGCAGCACCAAAACTTCTCCAAAAAGTACATCAAAAGCCATCCAAAAGCCAAGACCTTTCCACTTCAGAGTAAGATACAAGCTTTGTGCAGCTATAAATGAAGTCACTGCCTGTCTCGTGAAGAGCCAACCACAGATTTACATCAACATGCCCATTCCTTTGAGAATTGCCAAGAGGCCTTGGGGAACTTAGGCCTTGGGCTGCAGCATTCTCCCAGTGATGCTTGGGGAGTGGTCTGTACCAGGCAGTGCTGCCTAGTGCAGGTCAGGGATGATGACACAAGCCCTTCACAACAATCTTCAAATATGATTCTTTTACCAAGAACCTTAGCAGAGAAGATGCATGTTCAAACATTCTCTGAAGGCTATGGTTAAGTGTTAAGAAACCAACTGTTTTGACCTCAAAGATGCTCAATATTTTCTCTATTATTTTTTTCTTCTCACAACAGAACAGAAGCAAATTGCTGCAGAGGAAAAAAAACATTTATTTCCATGAAGAAGAAGGGGTGAACATTTACATGAGTAAAACTTCAGAAACTAAATTGCATAAGACAAATTATATGGGTTCAAGATGTTCATGCTTCAAGACAGAGCCCAACCATTACCTGGCATGCATAAGAAAACTTTTTGAGGATCATCACCAGATCCTGGCTGCTGTTTTGCCCACATGATCTTGACTATTTACATGCCCCAGCCACTGAAAAGCAATTGGCAACTAAAGCTGCTATTTGTCCTCATGCTTCCCACACTATAAAGTGGCTCCAACCACAACCCCACAGAGTGTGTGCATACATCAGAAGGTTTGTCAATTCTTAGTCTACAACGGCAGTCATACCTGCTGTACATTTGCAAATCATGCAGACCATTCATTTCAACCCTTACAGAAGCCCTGCTGCAGCAATTCAGAATGTGTACATTAATCTGCCTGAGATTTACAGCTGTCTGAACAAACTATTGTTTCAGCCTTATTATAAAACAAGACCTAAAACATATGCTCTGAAAAATATTCAGTATGTCATTCTACCTCAACTAACTATTTGAAACTTGCCTTTTGAAGCTGAGCAGAAATATATCTGTCATAAATTGTATTTTGAGAGCCTGAAATGGGCAGTGTCTATTGCACAGGACTCATCAGCACCTATTTTGCAACTTGTCCCAACTTGGTTAAAAGCACACCAAAAAAGTCTGCTCAGACCCTTTATTATAAACCTTCTTAATCAGCAGTACTTCTATACCATTCTGGAAAGGTTTGATGCTTCTCTTTGAACTCCTTCACTTTGTCATCTTGGCTAAGTACAGTTTGAGATTTCATGGAATAATGTTCTGGTTAAAAACAATGGATGTTAACCAACATAATACAGAATTCTAAGGACTTAAGGCTTCTGTTTCATCTGAGCTTCACACATGTATCATCTCTACTATTTTTCCCCCTAGCTTATTACCCAAGGTCTGCAGAAATACTGGGAAATACTGTAATGCAGTAATTGGATGTCATAATGTCACTGAATAGTTTTCCAAGCATTTGGCTGGACTTCTTGCCTGCCTTAAGTCTTTCAGATACTTCTGTTTGTTGTTACCATTCCTTATAACATCTACACTACTGATATTGTTTGTGATCCATAATCTAGTGTAGGTCTATCCTAGAGTTATTTAACTCTGCAAATTGCTCAACTTTCCCCCTAGTCATGTTTAGTATTATTGTTTTGCTGACTTATATAGTTCAGTATAGCCTCAATTATGTCTGTACTGCTCTCCTTTTACTATGTTGACCTTGTCCATTTCTACAAGTAAATCCTGCTACCAAGGGGTAAGTGCAAAAGAGTCATGATGCTTAAGTGCTGTGTAGTGTCAGCCAGCTGACTCACAAATGAAGCATGGAAGCATGACTGGCTCCCAAATGTCTGCAGATGCACAGCTCCCAAAGGATTAGTCTGTCAATTGTTTCCTACAATTGGAAGAACTTGTTCTTGGAACAGCAGCAAAATGCAAGAGCAGGTAATATGGAGCTTTTCCTTGTAACTGGGGACAATACAAGAGATGCAAAAGATGACAAAAAATTCTTACAAAGAATAATTAAGAAGCAAGAAGGAAAATAATTTTGAAGGCATTGTGCAGACCCACCATGTATAATTCTAAAGCAAGAACACCACTGTAAAAGCAGACATGAAAACACAGCTTCTGCTGCGGGACAGAACTGACAATGTCAATTTTAAAGAGAAGTTGTATATTTTTCCTTTCTAAATGATATGCATCACGCCTAACACCATGGAAAAGATGAGCTCCCCTCCACCAAAAGCAGTACAGTTATGTGTGTACCTTTCATGCTGTAGTAACTCTAAATTCCTAAGGTAAGCCACAAAGACATCATGTCACTTCAACCAAACTGGAAGACAAGCATTTCTTGGAAGTAAAACAAATAATAAAGTCTATCTAGCCATCATCCAGTGAATTTATTATTATTCAAATATTTCTTTTCTGTACATTTTCTTACCTTATATTCTGAACTGTGGAATTTAATGATTCATCTGGAACATTACTGCTTACAGCTGCTTGTCCTTCTGTGAGGGGCTGCAATGGCTGCATTACATGAACTGTCCGAAAAAGCTGAGTGGGCTGCACTGGCTGTGGAGATTGCATTGTCCTCAAAGCTTCTGAAGTCAAGCCAGGTGTCTGCTGCTGTACAACTTCTACTTGCTCCTTCAGCTTAGCAGGCTTTGAGTTTCCTGTTTTTACCACTGAGGCTGATCCTCCCTTTGTTCCTGCATTCGCAGACGCTCTAGTTCTGCTCGATTGGTTTCTGTTGGCCACAGCAGGTGAGAGCAGAGTTGAATCTGATGATTCATTGCTAGGGCTGGCATCTTCATCATCAATATAGATGAGATCTTTTGGCATGTCTTTAAACTGATATACCAGGCGCTGACCTTCTACTTTAGCAAGGATTCCCCTTTGGTAATAGTATCTGTTTAAAGTGCACACACATCAAGTTACACAGGTTTTCTGCCAAAAACAAAACAAAGCAACAAAACTCCCAGAAAACAAACACAGCACCAGCAAGTAAAAAAACTTTTATGTGTCTAGTTTCTTCATTATAAAAAGTGGCCAATTTAATAGTGTACTTTTTTCCTCAAACAACTTTTTTTTACTGGTATTTCATGCCACCTTTTAACTCCAAACTTGGATAACTCTGAGGAGAAAGAAAATAACTCTATGACTTGGCAGATCTGCTATCAACTCACACTTTGTAAGAAAAGTTTTCAATTCTCCTTTTGACTCCTACAGTTCTTTCAGTAGTCTGAATTTGTGTTTATTCACCAGTGAGCACAGGCAGACATTTTAGCTACAACAAAGTGAAAGGAAGAGGACAGGAGAGCACTATTTCTGTTATGTTTACAAATTAGTAGGACAACCTGAAATTACGCACACCAAGGTGAGGGGAAATGAAAAGAAATGCATATGGCTCAGTTGGACAATTATCAATCGGCTGATAAGACTGAAGCTCCATGGTTGTCTATTTATTTTGCACAGTTTTTTATGTATGAGAAAACTCCCAGCCTGACAGGCAGTCCCACACAATTCTATGTTTTAGAACTGTCTGTACACATAAATTCAGACAAGTGAAACCAGAACTGAATTCTAAAACTGTATTTTCCATAGGAGATGGAATCGTGGGCAATAAGTAGAAATAACTTGATGAATACACATGAATGTTGGTGAGGTTTTTCTGAAAATAGATTGAAATTTTATGTAAAAGGTTTGCCCCACTTGAAATCTTCAGTCTCTTACTTATCTGTGTATGAGTGTGAAGATGCAGTTTTGCAGCAGTACTGAAAAACGTCTATGCTGAAACTGAAGGTGACTGACTTGGAATTGAGGTTAGTGAGGGTTAATTTTAGTTAGCTAATTTATTTTGCTGAAATAACATTTTCATTTCCCAAACTAGTATACTAGATTTTTGCGTTATTCAAATTAGATGAGGCATTTAATGCATACAAACATTAAAGCAACAAAAACAATCTACTATTAAAAATGCACATACCTGAGAGCTCTACCCATTGTTTCATAATTCATGTCAGGTTTGTTTTTGTGTTTTCCCCACAACCTGGACACAGCTTTGGAATCTACCAGTTTGAAAATGCCCTTCTCTCTTTGAGTCCATTTGATATACTTAGGACATGTAGCTTTGTCCTGGAGCAGTGCTAGTAAGAACTCCCAGAGATAAATTGTATTTCCTAGAATAAAAGAATTTCAGAAATGAAACAAAAGAAAACAAAAGAAAACAAAACAAAGGAAAAAAAAGAAGAAAGAAAAAGAAGTTATTTGGCCTTTTTTTATTAATCTTAAAATTAAGAAGCTGATATCTTTACAAAACACGTTATAATATATCATTAAGACTAGGAAATAGTGATGGAAGGGCATGGGAAGGGAAGTTATTATAATCTTGTGAGTTATCATAATCTAGGTGTCCAAATACCCCAGCCACTCTGTAACCTACAGCCAGTGTTGGACCACCAACATTCAGCATTAATCACCCATGTGCCCATTTCCCTCCTGCCTAATCCAGTTACAGAAGCAGTCACTATTGCTTTGCCTTGAAAACGAACATGTTCAATTCTACCCCCTAAAAATGCTGGAAATTAAGCTGTTGCTTAGATGCTTTGCTGAATCGAGGTGAGCATTACAATCCTTTAAAAGGCTAAACAAAATCCTTGCCTTTAACAATGAGATTTATGCAGGGCAATCGGTGATATATGCTGAGGCAGTCAAACCTTCAACAACAAAGTACAGAAAAAGGTAATTTTTTTAAAATCCAGTGAGTGCTTGTGCTTGCTGGTAGACAACATTAAAATTTCATTTTACAAACAAGTGGGGACCAACACATTTATATGAAAATCCATCACATCTGTTCAGTGTTTACCACATATAAAGAAAGAGTATTAAAATCACAGATGGTGAATACTTAAAACTAGCAGAAAATTTGCATTTTTTTTCCAAAATCACATTTAAGGAGTCTAAACTCCTGCGACTAACGAGACCCTTTTTCCTGCCTTTTTTTTAAGGCTTTTGGTGTTTGATGTTCTTTTGGGAATCTGTAGCTGCAGACAGGCTTCTTAGTTGTTAGTCTGAGAAAGCAAGAAAAAACTTCTTGTATCACCTCCCACAAGTAGCTGTGCAAAAACAGCAAGGATAGCATGTGCTGAAGTAACACAAAAAATTATGCCCAGCAGATCAGAAGGTGACAGGATCTCTTTTCATAGCTTCAATTTAGCCCAGCAGATTTTTTCATGTTTACGACCATCAGTCTGAACCTTATTCTAATATGAGATCTCTTAAAAATTGAAATTCCTATAATACTATATTATAAACTATATTTAGCAAATATTCATCAAAGCCATCAGCACTGTCTATACAAAAATGTTAGCAGCTCCTTCAGCAGGTGGAAGCTTGAAAAATGAGCATTCCTAGAGAAAAAATACTGCCTTTGCAACAAATGTCTCCCAGCTTACATAAACCAGCCTCCTGGCCCTCAGATACCCCAAAGGCAAAACCAGACTGCTTCGGCAAGACACAACTCAGGCAGGAGTGAGAGCATTCCCAGCCATTTACCACCTAATCCAGGGTGGTTTGGTTGTAGTCTAGACTGAAAATGCTCAACTGCATCAAGGCAACCTGAACATTTGTCACTGCTTAGCCACTAAAAATCACTGTGAAGAAGACTGGCTGCAAAAAACAGGTTTGCTTCACTTACAGGCAGAATATTTAACCTCCTCTGAGTCACAGCAGAAAAAGAAATATGTGGAAAATTCCGTTTTTTCTATTCATCGTATCATGTAATTGTACGGACAGCTTGTAATTTTAGCATACAAGTTCCCCCTAGGTAACAGACAGGCAGCTCTTGTGATTTTCTAGCTGCTTCCCTGCCACGGATGGTCATATTACTATGCTTTTTGCTTCAATTTTGTGTTCCTAAAAATGCAAACCAAATGGGTTTCATAAAAGGCAGTGCTTTGAGGGAACATGCTCCGTTTTATTCCCTTCTGAATTAGCAACTTTGTAACAATGGACAAATGTGAATTATGGAGTATCCTTGCTATCATCGACAGAACTATTAGACTCTTCCGCCTTTTCCTTTTGTGGCTATCTGCTTCCATATTTTCTATAATTGCAAATTATAGATTATAGATTTCAGATGAGCACCACTTGGATGTTCCTCTGATACTCCTTTCGTTTTTACATTAAAATAATGTTTTAATTTAAAAAAAATACAACAATGCATATTTAAAATTGATGGCATCAACATGTAAAATATGTATTGATTGCCAACAGGTTCTTCTTCCTGTTATTGCAGAAAATGCCTCTTCAAAAGAAAAAAACCCCCGACATACTCATTT
Organism: Hypocryptadius cinnamomeus; assembly: GCA_013400635.1. Lineage (NCBI taxonomy): Eukaryota > Metazoa > Chordata > Aves > Passeriformes > Zosteropidae > Hypocryptadius > Hypocryptadius cinnamomeus. Next base: position 28,608 of record VYZP01054008.1, read on the forward strand.
GTCAGAGTAGAGATTTTTCTGACCTCAAGAGTGCATCATTCTTTTGCCACCAGTGTCCAGGACTGGCTAGGCTGCTGTCCTGGCAAGTACTGCATGCTTGCAAGCACATCTGTCCCATGCAGCAGGCCCTTGTGACACAGGGGAGCTCATTTCCAGCCCCACAGGGGAGCACATTTCCAGCTCCCACTGAGGGCAGCACAGCTCGCCAGTGCTGGGAATCAGCCTTCCCTTCAAACACCAGCCTGGGCACGGCTGCAGCGTTGGACCCCACAGCAAAGCAACCCTCTTGTCACAGCTGTTGACAAAACTCACAGGCCCTACTGAACACTTCAGGCTGAGAAATTATTTATTGAATGTTATGTGGCATTTATTTTTATTTCTACCTTTTAAACACAGAAGGAATGAAAGTATCAAACACCCAAGTTTTCTGCCCAAGTGTTCAAGCTGTGCTAGAACTTTTTTCAAAATTCAGGACTTGGTACTTCCTGCTGCCAACTGGCAGGCTTGGCTAGCCTCGTGCAGAATTAGACAGATACAGATGGAACACATTTGCAAAGATCATCTGTCAAAATAACCACAGCCTAAGAAGCATTAATATAATGCAAAGCAATCCCCAAGACTTCACTCAAAACACAGCAAACTCTGCAGGGATGTTGAAGAGTTTCCAAGAACCCTTGCAATTAAAGTGACAAATACATTATTCTCCCAAGGAACTGAGTATTTCACCAAGAAAACTCATGTGCTCATCTTTTCCTTGCCTTGAGATGTTAACCACCCCTGAACACAAGACCTATGTTTGCATCACAAGTGGACTGGTGAATTTTTTCTTTTTACAGATCACTCAGAAACTATGTTCTCCTAAACATTTTGGTGACAACTATTTGGACTTACCCTTTCCATCTTTGTTTTTCTTTTTCACAGATATGTTTGGAGTTGTAGTAGGAGACTCAGAACGAGATGGTTTTGGTTTCTTCCCTGAAATAAATTATCAGTAAGTCAACTGCAGCTTAAGAAAAAAGAAAAAAAACTAAAAAGGGAAGAGATTTGTTTCTGCAATTCAGAACAGATTAAATTTCTACTAAGTTGGGAACTTAGTTTTGTGCTGAACTCCCTTTTTCTATGGCAGGATGGACCTCCTATGCTCTTACTGTACTTCTAAAAAAAGACTACACTATGCACTTTTCTGAAGTCCACTACATTGGAAATTTCTGTGGCTATTTAGGTACTCTTAAGAGCACTTGAAACAGACAAGATGAGAAAAGTAAGCTATTAACTATGTGTAAGGGCTTAAACAGGAAAAGCTAGATAAAATACAGAGCACCATCATGTTCACTCATTGCCAAAAGGGAAGGTAGGGACAAAACAAACTTGTCTCCTTGTTTAATCTACTGCAAGTACACTGACAGCAGCAAACTACACTGTCATCTGAAACAAACATTTTTTTCAGTCCTATTGTCTTTTACACCACTTTTACAGTGGCTGCAGGTAAAGGGAACTCACTTGTTTATGAAAATCAGAAGAAACAGTAACAGGCTCTGAAAAAATACCAGGTTTTAAAGTCATAAGCATGGTGACTCTCTGGTGAGGAAGACTAAAAGGAAGAAGTTACTTAAAACTGATTACAAAAATGAAAAGCACTCATTTGAAAATGTTGAGAAATCAACTACTGACACAAAAGGGAGCAAAAAAGCTAAGTCATGCTGAAATATTTTTCAATATAGGGCCTTGAACCTCTTATTTTATTAGTTCTCATTCCCTGCAATAGCAGCTTTTACAGGTGATGTAATTAATCAGAAACATTCAGAACTTTCTTATGAAATAATAATTTATCTTACCAGCTTTTGCAGTGCCCCATTACTGCACTGATGTTACTTATATCGTTACCTGTAATCTTTTGAGAGGTAGAATAGACTAAGCATACACAAGACTCAGAGAAACATATTTCTAGTTCAGATAGAACACTGCCATAGTTAAAAATCTAAAGGATTTTTTTTCTGTATTTATTGCACTTCAAAAGAGTTGATCTAAAGAGGCAAGACCAAAAGGTTTATGCAATCCCATACACTTCAACTTTCCAGTTTTGGTTTTGTTTTGAGGGGCTGTTTTAGTAAGGAAATAGCTCTGCTGCAGAGAGAGGGTTTTTCATTAGCTCTGAAAAAAAACCCAAACCAGCTCAGTGCCAGCCTGCACTATTTCCTTTATCTTAAACTTCCAATATCCACAGAGAAATCATAAGAAACTTTGACTTAAGCACTCACTTTTTGCATTAGCAATCTTGCTAAGTCCATCTTTATACCTTTTTTTTTTTTTTTTTTTGACAGTGCATGGGGGAGGAGAGGCATGGGATAGCTAGTTGAGAGAGCTATAGTGAATAAATGAAACCTCTAATTTTCTTGCTTTCATCCAGACAGGATTCATGACTGAGAATGGGACACAAATGACATCCACTGTTTTGGCCACTAATGTCCTTGATTTGAAAGAAGGTAGGAGGGAGGAAAACCTACAACATTGTTGTCTTAATATATCATGATATGAAAGGATAAAGAACTACTGGAGTACATTTTTAGCAGTTTTTCTACACTCACCACTGAAGGTTGCAGAAATGTCTGTTTTACCTAAAATGTCCTAGATGAAGTCACTCGCATGGATGAGCTTCTAAGGCACAAGAAGCCCCTCAGGGTAACTTTGGCTAAGTGTTTTCCCCGTTAGAGCTATGGGAAGACTTTGTTGTCTCATTTGCCTTCTTGAACAGGTGCAAATGTGGCCATCAAGGAGTAGGGAGTGTTATTTTGATATCACTAATTTAGACATTATGTCTAAATGAGTTCAGTTCTTAAAAGCAAATGAAGTGGATGAGAGTTCAATTAGGTCAGGACTGAACTACACCTAGTCAGCTTCAGGAAACTTAAGTACTGATCCCATATAATTTATGCACTTCTGATTAGAGATAACCTAGGCTACTACATATGAATACGACTGCAAGAGCAACTCTAGACTCTCTTTCTTCAGCCTAGGCTACTGCAGGACTCTGTAAGAAGTCATCCAAAATTAGAAACCAGTGGAGGACGTGAAACTTGTTTACAGAAATGTACGGCTGTCACTGCTGTATATCTGGGCTAGAGATACTTTATTTGGATAGTTTTAGACTACACTGTGAGCTATAATCTCCAGGCACTGACTGATACCATGAAAAAAACAGTTAACAGAGACACATCAGATATGTTTCCTTTGTTTAAAAGAAGATAATTTTAAAAAGCCCATTAAGCACTAGCATGCTTCCTCCTTTGCTTCAATAGAGCATGAATTTGTTGTTTTTCAGAGTACATCACTACATTCCTTTTTAGGAGACAATTTTACAAAAAGGAAGGATAAAAAGTGTGCAAGACCTAAGCCTTACGTGGGCCTACCATAATTTAGGACAGCTAATTGGATTTACAATTGGTATTTTCACTTTCCTATTTCCATGGCTGTAAAACACTTCATGTTAGAAATTCATGCTACAAATTAGGGTGACATTAGGCAGTAAAATGTTCATCCTGATTAAATATCTTATACCACACCAGAAAATGTAAAATCCATTTTCTTGCACTATTTTCAGTGAGTTTTGTTTAAAAAAATGCATGTACAAACAAAATAAATGACATATATCTAAAACATGATATATATAACTTATGTGACCACCTGCTGCCAGATATCCTCCAAAGCAAAAACAAAACTGAAAGTATTAATATAGCAAATTTCCAAGTTTCTTTGTCTGACATCCCTTTGTTTTTCCTGTCTTTCTGAACCGTAGCTGAGCAGCTCAGTGCTCAGACATTCATGAGTACAAACATCTCACTGAACACGGGTTTGGAGTTGAGCAGATGAGTGGATACAGCTCTTCTGCTGCAGCAATAAGGCCAAAAGGAAAGGAAGTGAAACCACCACATCGCTTCTGGTGAACATTCTCTTGGAGGAGCTGTACTTGGCAGTGCCATTCTGGCCCAGTTAGCTGGCAATGCTCTGCACTGTGATTCCCTCTAATTTTAGCTAATGGCTTATATATATGCTAGAAGTCTATAAAAGAAGTCTACAGAATCTATAAAAACCCCATAAAATCATGAGTGATATGGACAGGGCAAAATGATCACCATCCTTTGCCATGCCTCAGAACTGACCAAAAGAAGGGAAACAGCGTACTTAAAATAACCCAAAAACCTACAAAGAAACAAAACTCCGAAAGAATCCCACCCACACACTGCACATTATCCTAAAGTGCACTATAAACTTCATAACATTTTGCAGCAATTTTTGTACAACAAATCCCCAGACATTTTGAAGTAACACTTTTACATCACTCAGACCATACCATCTACTTAACAAAGCCTTGAGTTCACTGAAAACTAGTATTTAATCAATCACTAAGGTGATGCATCTTTTCTAGCATTTTTTTTCCTAAAACAAATACACATTTTCTGTGAAGAAACTGGTTTTCCAACATGCAGCTAGGGGGGAGGAAGGAGTGGGAGTAAGCAGAAGCACAACACGAAAGAGTATAAAAGCATCAAACCGAAGAGGTTAAATGTCTGGCAGACAGCAGCTCCTTGTTTTAACCCACACAGCAGTCAACATTAAAAAAGAAGGGAAGAGAAGAACAAACAAAAACCCCCCAGTTTAAAATCCTCTTACAGTTGGTTATCTCACAGTAGTGTGCACAGCCACAGTAGCTTCCCCAGCAGCACTTTCGGGGCAGCTGCTGGTAAAGCTCTCCTCCACAGCAGTTTCAGTTCAGCTTTCTCAGGGGAATCAGACTTCCTGACCCACACCCATCCCTATGAGACCTTGTGACACACATTGGGCTCAGGAGGCTTCCCCAAGATCTTCACAGGCCAATATGGTCTCTCTCACACATAACAATTCCTAACATTTGGAATTAGCAGCAAAAGTAGCAACAAAAATGCTCCTATTCCACAGGAGTATGGCTGGGTAGTAGAAGCCTTATTCTGGAAGGCTATTACACAGGGGAACCTGTTAAAGACCTCATATCTAGGATGAGCCCTAGGATTAGTTCCAGAAACATAACCTCCTTTGTTTATTTTTCTTTTTATATTAATTTCTTACAAGAGCTTTTAACATCTATATGTACAGCATGACTCTCTTCCTGCAGACACTAGAGACATTAGAGGCTTCAGAGCCTCTAATGGGGTCCCTGCTGAAGCAGCGTGGGAAAACAGGAGCAGAATGTCTGGCTAACACCACTTCATGACTCTTTGGCACAGCACTGACTGCAGAGGAATATCACTACACTATGTAAATGTAATCCACTACAAATGGGACTTACACTTACTATAGCATGCAGCTACTTTATTAATAAGAAAAAAAATCAGTAATATTTAAGAAAAGCTAAAAATCCCTCCCCATTCTCATCCCATATTCTGAACTGATCAAGTATCTTCAGCTGAAGCTAAATAAGAGCTAATGAAAATACTTCCAGGTTCTCAGCAGCAAAAGCTCCATGGCTTGTATTGCAATTTTGCTCTGAAGAAGAAACTATAAATCGGAACAAGCAGAGAGTCTTGTAGGATAAGCCATCATTGCTACCTCTACAAGATCATTAATCTAAACACCTGCACATGTGCTCACACTACGCAAGAAGAAAATGCTTTCCCTGCATTTCTGGCTGAGCTCACTCAGTTATTTTGGCCTGAGATCCGAATGGTTCCAGACACCCACAAGGAAGCAACCATGCCACCCGCTACTCTCCTGCTCCACACTGCTGTTCTCTGGTAGCATTTTTTTTCTTAGCATTACCTTTTTTCTTCTTTGGTTGTTCAAATTCTGGAGTCTCTGGTGACTCAGCATAAGGGTCTGGGGTTTGGTGAACTTCCACCACCTCAGGGATCCCATCGAGCGTGACTGACACGTGTGTGATAGGAGGCACCATTTCTTCCTCTTCAGTTGCACCAAACATAGTTGCTTAAGGGAAAGATACAAAACCAGTATTTTCACACAGCCATGAAGATTTTAAAAAGCTGGCTTTGGAGCAAAAACTCAAAAATAGAATAAAATCAAACTATGACACTTCAGTCTTTCAAGTGAGAGAAGACAAGTGTATAACTCAATCTATGTGCAGACATTTTACACAGAAGCAGAAGCACTACTAAAATAGAACAATTTAATGACAGAACGTACCCCACAAAAAGCACATTTATCTGCTGATCACGCATTCATATTTAAGGCAATCTGTAAATGTAAGTGTATATTCTTCTATCCTGACAACATAAACATCAACCAAACAAAACACTGCAATCTAAACCATCCAACTTCATTGACACTTTCCCTCTGCAATTTTTGATTATTTCCTTTCCTGTTCAACTCTGGCATGGCAATGAAATCCTTCATTGCCTACAACACTGGATTTCTGTTACCCCAACGATGTACATACTATGTATGTACTTAGTACATATCTGGAAATCACAAATCTATCTGGAAATTACAAATAAAATCTTACCAATTCCATGCAACCATGCTACAGTTAATCCCTCCTCCTTTCACAAATAAACCTGGCAAATACAGATTGGATTTTCCTAAAAAAACTTACTCATTCTTTTTTCATCCAACATAGGATCAGGGGAGTCCATATTAAGAAGTGCTTCAGCAGCCTCGATTGTTTCCATTGTTTCATCTCCATTATGACAAGATGCTTCAACTAAAAGCAAGGGAGAAAACAATTTTTAAGAAGCTAAAATGCAACACTACACTAGACTCAAAGCTTAACATGATATTTATTCATATTTCATTCCCAGGGGAAAAAAAAAAAAAAAAGATATAGAGATGGTCTTCTACTAGATGTGTAGCAACAGATTAGCTGGGGAGAAAATGCACAGTGCAATAATTTCATTTATTTAGTACAGCACTATTTTCAGATTGCATGTATTTAAAAAAAACCCAAACCCTTTGTTTCTGCCTCATCTTTCTAACCCCTCTCTTTGCTGATCAAGCAGATGCAATAACACATAACACCCATGAATCTAAGAAATATCACTACCACAAGCAATATTCCTGAGATTATTATTCAAAAACACAATATTGCTGGTTTCTTATGGTTCTCCAATGTCTTATCCACAGAAAAACACGTGGATATGACACTTGAAGACATGATTTAATGGTGAACATGGGGGTTGCTGGGTTGACAGTAGGACTTGATGATCTGATCCAACCCTAACAAATCTGTGGTTCTATGAACAGAAGTGAATTCCATAAATAAGAGATGCCCATCAAAACTATCCAGTCATTTAGCCTGGAGGAGAGAAAAGAAAATATTTCACAAGTTCTATTTGAGACCATGTGATGTGAAGGTGTAGCTGAATCCTAAACCATTCAAATTCATGGGAACTACATGTAGGACTCACAGTGCAGGCTCCAAGAACACACTGAAAAGCAAACACGAAACATGAAAAGCAATACAGAAGGTTGGCAAGCTTTTCAAAATTTTTGTCTTCTAGACAATTCCTCATCAATCTCATCAGGGCAGCCATTAGATAAACCCAAAGCTCCTGAGCATTAATTATAATGCTTAAGATACATGTTAAGGTCATCTGAGAGTACACAACAAAAAAAATCCAATAAAATATAATTTTGCAAAATAACAGCTATTCCAAAAAGATAATACTGGTTTAACTGGAAGAGTGCTTTACCAGATGATTTTTTCAAAATAACTGTAGCATGAAAAATAACATTTTAACATTTATCATTAACTTTTAAACATAAACATTAAAAACTGTTTAACACATCCTTTTAGAAATTACTGTTTGTTGAATGGAAATGCTTGGGCCAGGCTCCCTTATCCTTTGATGTGAATTTGATGCAACTTTGGGGAATTCACTTGCATCTATCAAAACGATAAAAAGGGCTGCATTAATATTCCCCTCTCTAGTACACCAAGAAACCTCAGTTAATTTCACGGGCGTTACACCTTCCCCTCCTTGTTAAGCTTTGAGGAATTTTGGGTGGGGCAGTCACATTAAAAAACAAAACAAAACCAAAAAACCACACTGACTGACAAAGCAAGCAAACATACATGTTAAAACACAATGTAATGACCTTGGAATATTTTTGCGCACAAAAGCAAGAAGTTTATGCCAGAATTTCTATATTTTAACCTTAAAAATATCACAGTAACAACACAGCAACCAGTTCAATTAGCACTAAGCAATTACACAATTGAAAAAACAACCAACCAAAACCCCCTGGTTTCATCACAAATGTTTACAGCTTCAGCAATTGTATCATAATGAGAGAGCAAAGATGAATGCTGGCATCCATGCATCAGCCCTACCTCTTCCACCAACTGTGATTCACAGAATCCTCCTTCTGGATTTTTCCTTGAGGCCCTAGTGTAAGCGGCTCAGACTAATGCAGAATAAAGTATACAGGTGTTGGGAACCCCTGATCCACACAGCAACTCACCCTGTTTTCTGCAGGACCACCTCCACCCTATATCTGACAAAGACATTCAGACAGTTAAGGATCTGCACCTTCTGGCTGACACCTCCAAACAGTCTTAAGAAATGAGAAACACAGAGCTGGGGGGTAGGATAGCATGAAGAGCTAGTGAGTATGGACTATGGTCCTAACCTTGGAAGCAAGAGAGGGCAGCAAATCACTGACAATTTTGTCAGGCAGCTGACAGGCTCAGGAGCTCAGACCCAGGGCAACTCAGCCACAAGAGAACACACAGCATCACCAGGGAACGCCTGCCCATCAGGAGGAGACAGAACATGCACATCCCATTCAGTCTGTGGCCATGTACACTCTTGGACTGGTGCTGGTGACTTGATGCTTCTGATTCTCAGTTTTATCTGGATGAGAACTTCCCATATCATCTACCAGCATTACCAAGACCTCAAGAAGGATGTCACATCATATAAATATAAATGAATGCACACAGCACTGCCAAAGCAGCCATTCTGAGTTCTGACACTGTTTGAATGGACAGAAAGGTTAGCCTGCCACGATCCAGCTCAGCCAAAGTCATGAAGCATGGCTGGCTTACCACATACGGTTTTAAAGCCAGCAGTGGTACCCCCAGGTTCTCAGCTCTGCAGGCAGGGAGGAGAGAGCTGCTGCTGTCTGCTCTTTCCCCAGAGAGAGCTGCAGGAGGACCAAACCCACCTGCTGGCTTTCAGGTACTAAGGTGATGGAGCAGAGACAATTCTTCACTCTGAATAATAGCAGGTGAGGAAGAGTCTAAAAGCTTCACATTGCTGTTACACCATCTGGCTACAAGTTTACCATCCCTATCCAAGACTAATGAAAGGAGCTTATAATAGCCACATAAATAATGTAAACATAGAAATTGATGTAATTTATTGCTCACAAAAATTTTAAGCATGTTAAGGAAACTTTCCAGTCTGACCATCCACGAGACTCCCTGGCAGTCACATCCCAAGGCCAGAGACTGCCACTGCTGGGTCAAAGCCCCTTCACAGTGGGTGGCTCCCGTGACTGACGTGTCCCCCTTGGCTCCCCACACACCCATCCACAGTCAGAGCAGGTTTCCTCACTGCTTCAGCCCTGGGTTTCCCACAGCAGAGTCTCAGATGTCTTGTTCCATAAAGCCATTTATTCACAGCACAGTAACACAGGAACTGCCAGAGCTGGTGCCTCCAAGGAGGACCCCAACCAAGGAACCCCTGGGCTTTTATAGCCTCACATCCATCTGTGGGCAAGTCTCCTCTTCCTCTATGTGTCCATCCACCCCACTGCTGCTGCTGTCACCTGTCTTCTTCTATTTTCTTATCCAAAAGACCAGCAATTCCCAGCTTCTACAGTCTCTCTCACTGTTCATTGCCTGCCTGGCCCTGGTGCCCTGTGTTATCTCAAAGGTTGGCAGTTCACGGCCTCTTGTGTCTGGCTCCCACCCAGAGCTCAATCTGCATCTCACTCTGCAGCTCGCCAGCAGAGCTACCTGGACCAGATGTATTCCTCTACAAGCAGCAGCACTATCTTTCCATCCACAAACACAAGATGGCAAAATTAAGTTTCTTAACCACTCCACTGCTCTTGCCAACACCCTTCAAGCATCTTCCGAGAAGATGACTTCACAAAGTGGTTTAAGACCAGTTAATATTTCCCTGTTGCTGAAAGAACTAAGGGTTGTGGTTTTTCCTCCCATCTCTGCCCCCAGTCCATGATCCAAACTTCTGTCACTTGACACATGCCAGGCTTCATGCTTTTTTGATCACACAGTGAGACAACTGAGATTTATGAAATGTGTGAAAAGGTTTTGGGGGTATTGCTGGGCTAGCAAGTTGAATTACAAGAACTCAAGAGCTAATACAAACAAGGTGTGGGGCACCTCACAGAAAAAGTGGAGCACCACTTTGTCCTTTTAACAGCAAGGTGCTCATTTGCATCCTTCAACATCAGACAGTGCTCAGAGATAACCAGCTCAGCTACCAAAGGCAAATTGTGTCTCTTATTTTAGCTTTTCTATAATGCTGCAGAATGTTATTCCAATCACTGGCTGCTACGATACAGTCCCAGTTTTAAGAAGAACAGGAATTAAATGGTTTATTTGTTCCTCTTTGCCAAAGTCAGAGCCAAAAATATGGGGCAGCGGGGAGTGTAATTTCTGCAAAGTATCACGTTTCAAAGGTTATCTGAAATAGGCAGAAGCTTTTTTAAAAAAAGGAAAAAAGTGTAGGGGGAAGAAAATATTGGAAGACAAAACTGAGAAAGGGAAAAAGTGGCAGGGAAGAAAAAATGGGTAAGAAAAAAAGGAAAAAGGGAGAAGAAAAAGGGAGAAGAAGAGAAGGAAGGGGGAAAACCACACCTAAAAACATCTTCAGTTTTTTTCCCAGGGTACTCTACAAGTTTTTGTTTATCTGAGCAAGCCACAAACATAAGCCTTTGTATCTGCATGCCAAGTACTGCAGTTCTGCCCAGTTATTGCAAATCCAGGCTCCCTATGAATCAGCGTTAGCACAGGGCTTGCCCAAACACAGCGTTCTGCTCTGAAATTATGCCTCATGTTGGAAGTTCCCCACCTCAGTCAAAGTCCTGCTTTCCCTACTCCTGTCTAATGCTTTTTTTGAAATTTTTATACTACTTTGGGCAATTCCATCCCACTCCTATTGCTTCCCTGGTGGCTGGGAGCTCTGGAGAGTGGGCAACACAAGTCCTTGTCAAGGCTGAGATAAAGGCAGTGCTAGTCACAGCTGTGTTTAAATTCACTGCTGGTTTTACTAGAGACAAAAACAGGGATTGCAGAACCTCAAAATAATGTCAGAAGAAACCTAGAGTTGCTAAAAGAAGAAAGAGAGCCATTAGACATGGATAGACCCCCCGCTTTTGCAGAATAGCTGGCTGTTAAATTTAAGCACTTTTTAGTATCCACTCTTAGCTGATTGTTATCTGACACTGGAAAACTGAGTTTAAAAACACAAGTATTTCAGGAGACCCACAAATCACCATTTTCTTTTTAACATAAGGCCTTACAATTTGTAAAGAAAATTATCTCATTGAGGAGGTATATAAAAAAAATCCCTCTGATTTTACCAGAGCTACAGGCAGCTGTGAATAATTTCTTTACAAAGTAACTGAAACCAAAACCTGTTTTTTTGCAACTGGCATCTCATCAACTCACAATCCTCACAGATTAACACTATGAAGTTCAGTTTCCACCTAACTACTCTGGATTTCTTTGTAACATCAGAAATGACCACCAAAGAAGCTGTGTTTGTGCAGGACTGCTAGACCTTCACAAAATGTACAAGAAAATGGTACCAGACTTCAAAATGAACTGCTTATTAAGTACCATTATCGATCTATGAAAATGCACACTTCCACGCTCCCTATTCAGACCACCGCACAGGACATCTAAATGCAAATTTTCTGTCCCTGCTCTCTCATCCCCTCCCGCGCAAACTGCCCCAGTGCAGCCCCTTCCCTGATCCCATGAAGACAATGCCAGAACAGGTGAAACACAAAATGGCAGACTTTGATTAACTGTGGTTTTCAATAAAAAAACTCACCAAACATGACACAGTTTAAAAAAATTATAATAATTTTTAAAAAAAATGTTTTCAGGAATTACATAATTCGATTAGTTCCTCCTTCCTGTGCACCTTATATCCATAACTAGCCATATTAATAAAATATATGAAGTGTAGCAATTGTAGCATATAAATTGTAGCAATTCTGACAAGTTGGCCTAGAGTTCTTCTGCACAAAATATTATCCCCTGTATTTTTCAGAGAAAAAATATTTCAATATTCCCTTTAGAGATAAAACTTCATTCAAAGCCAAATGTTCCAATTAATTTTGTTAATTACCCTTTAGTATACGATAGTTAATAATTTAAAAACCCATAAGACTGGCAACAAACTGACCATAAAATTGCCATCGCAGTTCTTCCAGGGAAAAGTGCTTTTAAAGATGAGGGTGATAAGGCACGTCTGCCTATTCATTAAAAAAAAAAATAAAATTACAGCATGAGCATTATTAATATAGCTAAAAAGGTGATTGCTGTCCATGTCTCAGTAGGGTTTCATGTGCAACAGATGCTGTTCTTACAGTTTTCTGCAGGTTATAATTTATATGACAGGTCAATGTGATAGCTGTGCTTTCGAAGGGCTGAAGCTACATCCTATAGATGAAAAAACCTATCAGCATCTACTGTTCTGCAGATAGGTCCCTAAAACCTGATTGCTTCAGTTTCATGAGGCCTATTGCTAATTTCTGTTATTCTAGGAGAAAAGAGAAGCCCAGTGGACAGCAGTCATAAAATAGTACTGAAAAACTAGTAACTTAAAAAAACCTAAATCCTTCATATTAAGCAGTCGTCGCTCAGTAATGTTTAGTCATAAATTATGGTGGTTTCAGTTTTGTTTTGCTGTGAACTTCAGTCTTATAAATATTTTAATGTGGAATTAGTACAGTCTTTATGATGTCTGATCCTCTCTCAAAGGCATAATGTGGAAGCGACTGAAAAGACCGGTACTAACTTCAAAGAGCAAAACAACACATTTCACTGTTGAGAGCAAACAAAATCACAAGAAGGAAACTTCAAAGAAGGGAGAAAAGAAAAAAAGCAGTTGAAAAATAGAGTAGGTGGGAAAATTGAGCTATGATTAGCCCCATTTCAGAGGCAGCCTACAGTGAGCTATACTTGAACTATGGTCTCTTCCACACAGCAGTCTTGCAGTTCAACTGGGCAGCTGTAGCTACAGCCAGCGCTTGTCTGCAGTGGGCAGAGAGGTAAGAGGGGCCTCCCTCCCCAGCATCCTCTCATCTCCTGTGGGGTGCCTTCACACCCCTGGGCCCCAAATTCTGACCCATTAGAGTCAGGCTGGATAGTTTCCTGCCAGAGACCAGGGGCTGAGCTACTAGTGTTGCCTTCCTTGTCCTGAGAAGGAGCTTTCCAGCCACAGTGCTGGTCCTGGCTCGGCCTGCACTGATCCCCTTTCCTTCTAAGAAAATCCACAGCATGCACAGGACGGAGACTGTGAAACAGATAGTTAGTTATCATCTCCTTCACAACAATCATCTCTGTAAAGTGGCAGCTCTCAGTTCTAAGGACTTTGCCTTTAAAGAAAACGAGATTTCTTGAACTATAATGGATGATGGGAACAATACTGTACTTGTCTGACTCTAAAGTATCCCAGAAACCCTTGGACACCATCAGTTTCAAGGATTAAATATTTTTCAGTTTCTGGCAGCAATTTGCAAACCCTTCTCAAGTAACCAGCAACAACCACCAAAAAAAAAAAAAAAAAAAAAAAAAAGAAGGTTAACAAGGGCATTCACAAAAGTGGAGTTTCACAATTACTCATGCATGTAAAAATTCACACACAATATATTACAGTGAATATGGATTCACAAAAATGATCTGCTACAAAATTCACACAGATCCATTAAGTGGTGCTTAAGTAACACACTGGGGAAATGCCAGTTGTAGTGTGAATAATTAATATGAACAGCAAGTTGGCAAGAGGTCTCAACATGAAATACTGTTTGAGTATCGAAACCTTCTTGAATAATAACCTAACTTATTTGTATGGTCACAGTCTGTTCACAGATAATTCACTACTATGAAAAAATACTGAGAACAGCTCATGTCAATTTACTCTGTGAACTGTTCCTCACATCAAGTTAATGTTGAGTTCTTGTTTTGCTTTTGGTAGTAAAAGATCGTATCAGAGCATGTCTTTGGAAATAATGTCAAAAGTATGAGTGAAACCAGCAAGCTGTCTCCATCCCTGGAGACAGTCCAGGTGCTAGTGGCTGAAAGAAAACTTCTCTCTGTAAAGCATCTACCTCACCTTTGAGATTTTTCTGCAAAAGCACTTCAAATACACACATTCAGTGAGGGGTTGTTATTAAAATATGTGACAGATTTTGAGCTTTCCTCTTGGGAATGGGTTGTTCTTTAAGGCTACCTTTTCTAACAGAATTTACAAAAAACCCCCTGTATTTTAGGTGTGAATCATTACTAGAGTTCCAAAATTAATACTATGCTGAGTATACTTACACCAGTAAGCCATGCTAGCATGCACATTTTAATTTATAACTGTATACTCTCAGAAAGTTAAAAGCAGCATCTACTCAAGCTGCATATTCCTGCTTGTTGGTATATGTGTTTACTTAGGAATGTACCACATGTTAATTAAAAGCAAACAAAACCTATGAAGAACAAAGAAAAACCTTGTCGGTTCTCTGAGCAGGACTCTGCCTTAATCACTGGTGATGGATGAAATTCTTCACCATTATCAGCTGTGCAACTGGGATTAGAAGCCACCTGCTAACAATATTAATGCCATTTTCTCTGTCTTGTACAGAATTAACATAATTCAATACCACTATTCATTTTGCTCCCTGTTGCCTTTTGTCATTTAACTTTCTTCCTCCATTAGTCACAGCCATCTTGATACAAAGACACAGAGATGTCTTCGCACCAAGACAGTGCAAAGTGGCACAGAGATGGTTTTATTGCCAACCTGTGAGGGTGATATCATCATCTTCTATGATTTGCTCTTCTGCAACATCCAGAGAGTTCTCAGTGATCATGTCACTAGGTTCATCCACGCAGGTTAAACCAGAGTAGTTATGTAGGAGTTCTGCACTAGGAACATGCTCCACGATGACAGCAGGGAAAATAGACGGATCACCAAGCTGGGAGGTGGAGAAAAAAAAAAACAAACCACAAAATATTAGTTAGACTGCCTCCAATCTAGCTACTTAATGACTAATATTTCAACAGACCTGTACTGAACCACCTGGATATTAAACTGTCAGGAGGGAGTATTAAGGATGATTTTTAGCACCTGGAAGTAAATAGCAGCTGTGTCCCACCAGGAGCCAGAGGCTGAATATTGCTGTAGTATCTACTGTACTGGCTGTACTTCAGTACATAACACCAGACTTGCATGACAGTTTTGCAGCATTAAAGCTGACAATAGAGAGGAGTGGCACAGCACAGTAAGTGCTAAACTTTGCTGGCAATAATACTGGGTGAGCAACTTGCTGCAAACACCTTCACCTTTTGCTCTCCCCATTAAGCTGAGAGTGAAGGAGTCCTGTGGCTGTGAGGACCGGACAAAGCTCCCACAGGCACCAAATTCCCTATGAGACACTATTTGAAAATCACTACTTTAGGGGACACTTGGTACAGAAGGAAGGGGTGTAACAGGTTGATGTAAGTGCTGTAATACACTCTTTAATTCTTATGGCTTTAGTCATTTGATATTACTCACACCACACCCCCCTCGCCACTTTCCTTCCAAATTCTGCATTTAGACATCATCCTTTGGTCTTGATAGTGATTTTACATCAGATACAGAAGAAAAGATGCAGCTGGGAAACATAAATCAAGCTGGCTAGCAATAATAGCAAGTAGCACGCTCTCTGAAACCACTCAACAGGAAGAGGTTTTCAGCAAATAACATCTACCACAGACACTGTATTTTTCAAAGTGAGTATTTTAAAATGTCATTTGCAGAAAGAAAGTCATAGCAGATTGATTGCAGAACAGGTTCAAAGAAAGTCTAGTGTAACCCCAAGGTTCCCTGACTACAAAAATAAAACACATTATGAATGTGTCAATCTTAAAAACAAGAAAAAAACCTAAAAAGTTTCTAAAACGTATTTCTGAGAAAACCAGTATATGTACATTTGGTTCCACCCTCCACAAAAGAGCATCAATATGTGGAGATCATAGAATCATAGCATGGCCTAGTTTGGAAGAAACTTTAAAATCATCTAGTTCCAATCCCCCCTTGCCATGGACAGGGACACCTTCCACTACATCAGGTTGCTCAAAGTTCCACCCAGCCTTTGCTCAAAGTTCCACCCAGCCTAGCCTTAAACACTTCCAGGGATGGGAATCTGCAACTTTTCTGGGCAACCTGTTCCAGTACCCTTCCACCCCCACAGTAAAGAACTTATTCCCAATATCTAATCTAAACCTACCTTCTTTTAAATTTGAAGTCATTCCCACATGTACTGACACTATAAGCTCTTGTAAATGCTCTCAATTTTTCCTGTGGGCTCCCTTCAGGTATTGGAAGGAAGATCAAGTAGTTTTTTTAACCACAGAAATTAAAAACCCAAGGGAAACAACCAACTGTATGATTATGCCCTTGTTTAAGAATTACTCATCTCTCACTCCTGCCACTGCGCACACTGTCACCAATGGAAAATGGTAGCAGAGCTATCTGCTCAACCCAGACAGCAGCTATGGGAGTAAGCCTCCCCTAGGGAAGAGTCTGGACCATAAGTACTGAACCTAGAAAGTGCAATTACAAGTTTTAAAAGGCAGTAATTACCACTTCAAATTGCTCTGTGTTTTGTAAAACATGTCTCAGCAAAAACTGTGGTAAAGGGCAATCAGGAAAAAAAGAAGAACTAAAAACCAAAAATAGTATTTTAATGGGCTTCTATCATGGACAGTCTCCTAAACAAAAAAAAGAGTCAACAAAACCAAAATTTTAAAAAAGACCCAACGAATAATGAATATTCGAAACGAAACACGTTTCAAAAGAGAGCAATATGGTAGAAGATCAATAAAAACGAGCAAAGTGCAGACCAGTTAAAGCCCTCTTGTGCAATCTTATCACCAGATGACAGGTGTATATCAAGTCATGCAATGGGACAGCTGCTACCCCACACCTTTGCGGGCACCTCTAACCAACGCTGCATCATGCTGGAGCTAAGAAATCAGAAATCATTGATGGCCAAGAAGTCCCTACTGTTCCTCAGAAAAAGTCATGCTCACATTTTGCATCCTATTTGTTAACTGGCCCTAACATCCTATTTGCTTCCAGGCAAGAATAAACAAATAGATGTGATTAAGTAAAAACCACATCAATAAAAAAGGATAAAGCACTGTTAAGAGAGAAGAAAAATAAAAAACTACATGCATTTAAAAAAAGTTTTATTTTCAACAATACATTCCATAAGCTACAAGGTAGATGGTCCGTTACAGCCTCATTCCTGAGATACAATTATGTTCTACAAATAGTTTAAATATTCTGTTTCAGTAATATGCCACAATACATAACTTTTGGGATTTAAGTTACAGACAGCTGTGATGCAGGCACTCGGACATGAGCTAGGAACCCCAAGTTTCCCTCCCAGCCAACAGACAGAAACGGCATTTCTAGGGCACAATTTCCCTGCCCAGTTTAAGGCTATGATAGGATGTCATGCCCTAAAACCACCTATTTCTCTGCATTGACTATGAATAGTGGAGGCATTGGGGTGCTCGTGCCTGGTGTAGGCAGCTGTGTCCTGCACACTCATCAGCAAGTGGCCAGCTTCTCCTCCCCGCCACGTCTGCGCAGCGCTCCTCGCCCCGCTCCCGCCCTTGCACCAGCTCAATAGCTGCAGTGTCTGCAGCCACAGATCGAGTTGCCTGTGCTCAAGATAAGCCTTACATTAGCTCCTTCTGGAGAAGAAAATTACTTTGGCTCAGCTCTGTCCTTCTCTAATGACTGATGCTCACACCACTGGCTTGGCCTCTGAGAAGATGAGTTGTGGAAAAATGTTTCAGAATAATAAACAAAACAGATAAAAATCAACTGATTGTCACATGTTTTCTGATCAGTTTCTCAAAGCTCTATTTATATTACACCCTACTCACTTTGCTATGAAACCTATTTACAAAAGCCCAAAAATCCACATGTTTCTAAAATATGCTTCACTACTGACCAGAATGTTTCCTGTGGTACTGAACTGTGCTGCTTCACGCAGTTCCAAAGTACTTGGTTTGATCCATATGATCAGATCTGAACTGCTCTGCCAGATTAAACTGTATTTTGACCATATATAGAAACAATCATCATACACACAACACTCTGATATGGTTGCTATGTCTGTCTGCAGGCAGAGAAACCCCCATGACAGGGCAATACCTCTTCACTTGAACTTGGTGCCAGACTACCAAGGAAGCTGCTGACACACTATGCTTCCAAAAGGCTGGAGATGAACAGAAAAGCATTCACTCACGGTGAGACACTTTAAATGTGCTTTTCTTTAACTTAATCACAGTTTTGAACTGGAAGAATCAGAGTAAATGTCACTTCTTGTGGCCTATTATTTTAAAACCATTGTTATAACCGCTTCCAATTGAGTCCCTACAGCGGTACAATGTATGGACTTTCCTTCCTGCCATGGTCATGAAAAGGAAAGGAAAGAACAAATTCTAATATGCTCCTATTGAGAAAAGCATTCACACAACTGGAAACAAATTAAATTTGAAATGTATTTTTGTAGAAGTGGCCATTGCTTTTTAATACAGTATTTACAATTGGTTATCATTTCATTAACAAGCCTTTCATTCAGTTTCAAAAGCTAATACTAATGTACACAGATGTACACATGACTATTGTGAGGTAATGTTCTTGATTTCACTGAAGGCATCTGAATCCCAGTTGAGAGCCAATCTAAACCTTCCACTAGCTCTGTTGTTTTGTAAGACAGAAAAATAACTGTACACATTTGGAACTGCAAAAGAGCCCTTTTTTACTATGGCTCTCTTTTAATCTAGTGTGTAATGAGAATTACACACAGGGAAAACATTAAATTAAGAACTACAAGGTAGTGATTCAATTAACACAAATTAAATTACCTCTCTAATAGCAAGGTTGCAAAATAATTTCTTTCTAATACAAACATGCTTCTATAAGCCCTAGCAAAAAGGAAGAGTGCAAACTATCCCAAAGTTTTTAAAAAAGTCCCACATTAAAGTGTCAGCAATGATTTTCAAGAAGTCAATACAGAGATCCATAGAAGAACAATTTGTGCATTTTTAAATTTCTCCTGCTTCATGTTTCTCCTACAAAATATAGGTAAAATATGACACCCTAGCTCCAGCAAAGCTTTGACTTGGCTTCAACCCATTTCCCATGTCTGCTGGACACATAAAGCAACTGAGCTACTGCTAAAATCTTCCCAAATCTTAGACACCAAATCCCCGTAGACCGACCTTTACCAATTCAGAGGAATGCAAACTTCATACAGATGAAGTTCATAGAAAGTCCCATGAGCAGGTCCCAGAAAGCATTGGTTATATTCCACGATCCCCTGGAAACTGAACCCCTTTAGTCCTCCTCCGAGGGCTAAAGGCAGCAATCTTCCTTTCTGCTCTCTAATTCTTTTAGTGTGTTTGACATGCTGACAAGGTGTTTCTCTTTTTCTCTGAAAATTGTCTCATGAACTGTCACCAACTGACAGAAGATCAAAACACCATCCGAGCCACAGAAATGGAAAATAAGGAAGGGGATTTCTTCTGCTTTGGAGGTACTGTTTTCTCATACTACAAGTCTTTAAGGATGACGACTTGTCCCAGCAATAAGGTGACTACCTTTTAACTGATGTGGAATAAATTTTGTGCAAATGAGTGATGGGTGGGAAGAAATACATGCAATAGACAGTAGAAGGGAAAAGCTACATGGGGAAAAAAAAAGAGAAAGCAACCTCAGGGAAAAAAACAACTGTCTTTTTAACCAAACAACAACATTCAGACTCACAATACAGATAGCCATTTATATTAAAAAAACAAACAAACAATCCTCCCCCCCGCCCCGCCAAAAAGAACAAATAAAACACCCCAAAATCCTAAACAGAACTAGGGGAAGTGATCTTAGTGACTAGAAAACAGCTTTTGAAGTTTTCCTTTGCTGACAGTCCCAGTGCAGAGGCAGAGGCAGCTTCTCAACTTTAAAGGTGTTTCCACTGCCAGCATCTGAGAAGGGACAAAATTGCACAGAGGGATGCTGCAGACAGACACATGATGCTCACTTTTCTGGGAAGACAACCTCATTACAGATTTCATATTTTCCTTAAAGTCTTCATAAAACTGCAAGTGGATAAAGGGAAGGAACTTTCTGCAGGAGCTGGAAATAGCCAAAAAAATGTAGACTTTCACCTTGACCAGGTGGCTTAATCTTTCTGAAAGCCCATGGAGATATCAGGGAACATGGAAGAGCAAAGGTAGGCATGAGATGATGGTGCAGAAGTCATGGCTCAAACTAAGGTCTCAGAAGACCTTCTTTATCAGAAGAAAGGAAGAGAGAAACAAATGCCAGAGGTACAGAAGGGGTCTTCAGGTACAGGTTACTACAAGCATCAGAGCCACCTGAGAGAGCACAGCCCAACATAGCGCAGTGATGCTGGGAACCATGTTAGCAATTTAATGGTTGTAATGATTCAACTTCTCCCTGCCACCATTTAAAGCTTCCTACTATGGATCTAGCCACTATGGCTGCTTTAATTCAGCTTTTTAAATTAAGAATGTCCTGATCAAAAAGTCCACAAAGGACAAAATAAAAAGGCATTGAAAGAAGAAGCTGCAGATAGGAAGAGAAGCAGGTTTAGGCAGCAGTGTTGACTCAGCCAAAGCCTGCAGGAACTCCTACCCAGTTTTGTGTGTGCCATCTCCCTCTGTCTCACAACAACAACAACAAAAGAACCCAAACAAACAAAACAAAAACACAGAAAAGAGGGGGAAAAAAAGCAAACTCTCTATTTTAACTAGATCCCTGACATGTAGCAGAAGCCAGACAGGTTATCAGTAGCCTTAGCCCAAGCCACTTGCTCCCTTCTGAAAATTTCAAGGATATTTTCACTTCTTTTCTTCCTCACCACAGATCTACTATGTGATAAATGAACCTTCCAAGAATAACAAAAAATTTAAAAATCATTTTCTAAGCTGCAAAGAGTAAAGCTGATAAGAGCGAGCCTTTCCCGTTCACACGGGCCCATGTGATTGAGCCCCTCCCATTGGCATCTGCCACTGAATGCTTACATTTGCAAATGGACTGTTCATAATTTATGGTTGTTTAACCAAGACTTAAAAAAAAAAAAAAAAAAAAAAAAAAAAAAAAAAAAAAAAGGCAAAATAGCCATGAATTATGACTTCTCTGAAATACTGAGCATAGTTGCCACTTAGACCCTGAACCTCTCCCCACAGCTGTCCCATATCCCAAGAGTTCTTGGCACAAGAGAGCTCCAGGAAAAGCTTTGACAAGAAGAAAAGTACCAAAGTTCTTAAAATTCCAACTTGTGGGGGCATTGCAAAAATAATTTTTGAAAGATGAGTTAAATGACACCTTTTGCATATAATGAAGATCCAAAAAAATGCTTTTGCCCAACACAGAGCACTTACAGAGCTAACACTTTTGCAAAGTACACAAAT
>VYZP01054009.1:0-44328 GCA_013400635.1 Hypocryptadius cinnamomeus
TTTTTTTTGTTTGTTTGTTTTGTTTGGTTCTTTTTTTAACTTTTGGGACTAGCATTCAGAAAGATGGTCCCAAAGTGTTAATATGGAAATCATTTGGATGAGAGCTCTTTATCCAGAGACCAGTGTCTGCAGTGGTTATAAGCTCTGATCAATTTTTCATTCTATGAAAAATTCATCTTGGTTCCTAGAAAGGACCACCGAGTGCACTGCTGGTAATGCCAAATCCTCTCCTCCCGGTCTTGGGGCAGCTCTGGAGTGCTGCTGCAGACAGCCCATGGGGTGAGACTGTCCCTGAAGCTTTCTGCATTCTGTCTGTGATCACACGTCCTGCTGCATCCCAGCTGAGGAGGACTCATAAACAGGCAGACAGTAGGGATAAATCAGGGCCTGGGGAGACACTTGTTCCTTTTTTATTACCTAAGATTTTGGCAGAAGAAGAGCTTTGTGTCAGTTTACAGCCTGGTTTGTTTCCAAAGTGAAATCTAACCTCTTCAAAATTATGAAAGCACCTGTTTGTCCAAAGGCTGCCAGGGACATTTTTGTATAAATGGCAGCCTCTTAGTGAAATAAGGCAGGGCACCAGACCATGAGGGGCTGCAAAGCCCCCCATGAATGATGACAATAAGGAGGTGATTTGCTCCTGACACTGGCATGGCACACATGAGCTCAGGGCAGTGCTTTTTAGAGCCTGTGGAAGAACAAATGTTTGTGGAAGAGATCTACTTGAGGAGCCTGGGGTAACACAACCAATAGAGATGGGGGAAACGGGACCAGGTGGAAACTCATCAGAATTTCACCCCTTCTGCTGCCACCACACAGCACAGAGGGAAAAACCTCAGCACCAAAAAATCTGATCTTCCAAATTGCTTGCTACTGCAGCTGTTGGTAATATGGGCCATTAAATGGCCTCAAATGTCTTTCTTTTTAAAACCATATCAGCTCCCAGCTGTATGTAAGACTCAATGACCATAATGATTTTAGTACCTTCTTGGTATCTTCTTTCCCCATCTGTAAACCCAGATTTGTAACACTAATCCTAACAGAAGATGTTGTGGGGCTAAATGAACTTCTGGCTCTCATCAAAGTTTAGGCCCACTGCCTTTGATAATGCTATGCTTATACTCTTCACTAGATTTATCCCACTGGCTGTTTTATCTGATCTCTTTGCATTGTAGATGTTAGATAGAAAATAAATGGAAAAATATTGCAGACTGAAGGGTAAAGCCATTATCAATTTTGTCAACCATTTAATAAACAAGAAAGTGATAAACCCCCAAAAGATTATTTAGAAAACAATAACAAAAACTAATGGGATTATTTTCACTTGCCATCTAGTTTTTATTCTTTAAATGCATAAATATTAAATCTAGCAAAGACTGTTAAATAATTCATTATGACAGTCTGAATGGAAGGAGCTTAGACTTCCTCCTTTGGACTCTTGGATGAGACCTAACAGCATGTGTTTAAGGAAAACAAGCCTTCCAGAAAACATCTTGTTCTGTGGAGATTTCCAGAGAGGCAGAAGATTCTCAGGTCCACACGAAGATTTAGAATGGGAACAGCTTACAGGTAAATATGAGATTTTTTTTCATTGCTAAATATGACCCACCTCAACATCAGGGACTTTCAGAAAAATACTTTGTGAAGCCACGAGAGTTGTCAGCTAGAGGAATTTTAAACAACTGATGCTCACTTCTGTGTTGCTTGTGAATTATTAAGCAGGTGTTTGCACCTGTAGTCTCATGAAGACTTTCTACTTTTGCTCCTGACCATTTACACAAATGCTCTCTCTGACAGCGAGTCTACAACTCAGACATTTTGCTTGGAATAATACCAAGAATTCATCCCCTGCCAATGTCAAGCCCTGTGTCAAAGCAGTTTTATTTTTTCCTTTTTTATGAAAATAATTGTCTTCAACAAAGGAAGTGTATGACAGATGAATAAAACAGGTTTTGAGACCACATGAAAGATGTCCTAACAGAAATGAAAGATGCACCCATAAATTATCTAACTTGTGACATTTTGGTACAGATGGAAAAGATAATGGGCCATGACTCTTCTGCCTCATTCCCATCAGCTGCACTGTACAGCTGCAGTGTAAGGACAGTGGGACCATCTACCCTGCAAGAAGTGCTTTGCCACAGAAAGGCTCCCTTCAAATCAGAGGTCTCCTGGTTTGGAGGCAAGGTTCTGACTCCTGTTTCTAATTCTCAACTCTGGTCTGTTTTTCAGAGCTAACCAAGTATCACTTCATGGTTTGCTGTGGCTGGTTGAAGACAGCTATGTGAGCAGGACACCTTCTTGAGCTATTGCATGGCAGGTCCTGCTCCAGCACTTGGGAGCAGAGAAGGCAGGAAGTACCTGCACAGTTTCTCCCTTTGGATTGGATGACTGCATGATTTTGGTGTCAGATTTTGGGCAGGGACCAGAATGGCCCATGACAGGTCCCATGCAAACAGAATGAAAAGACAGCATTGGATGGAGAGGGCATTGTTAATACTGTCTTATTTTGCTCTTTGTGGTCAGTGCTGCAGACTGCAAACACATCTCTGTGAGGAACTCACTTCAGCTGCTGCTGAAACCACATTTTCTGTTATTTTCATATTTAGTGGTCTGGCTTAGACCACACACAGGCTACAAAGTGTGTTATGACACATGGCTGTTGCTGCTGATTGATCTTTGGTGTACCAATACCACAAAATTTCTCCCCAACTTCCTTCAGCTGATTTATAGTGTGGAAGAACAAGTTGAAGGACTATTCTCATTGGGAAATGAATTCTCATCTCATTGTTCAAGTAGATTTTCAAGATGACAGACCTGTGCTTCCTCCACATCCTGCAAGGACAGGAATGGCTCTTTTTTTTCAAATATGTGTATTTGTCTCTGGCCAAGCCATCCATTGAGGATCCACATGGCCCTGCAATCAATCATCACCTGTGCTAGAAGTAGATTTTTTTTAATGGGTCTTCTATGTTAAGCTGTATAATTGATAATATGGTGATGAGACAGAAAACAAGGAAAATAAATGTAAGCCTGTTTAAGAATCTATGTTCCTTAGAGACTTTGCCTAATTTTCTGAGTGCAGAGTAAATTGTTTCTGTCTGTAGATACAGAAAAGAACTGCCACATATGCAAATGATTGTTGTAGGTGAAGGCTGGACTTTTCAGAATGACTGTCTGGCTCAGGTAGTAGCCAAACAGTGGAGATGGAGTCATCTCTGGTCTGTTGAACTGTCCAAGTTACTACACTGCAAAGTAAAGCCCCAAAGGGGAGGTAGTAGGTCAAAATTCGGTGGAAGACAATACAGACCAACTTCAGGCACCAGATAAAAAAGCTTGTCCCATTCCTTTCTGACTGATAACACACAGTTATTAATAGCCAAGTTTACTAAGGTTTGTCAAAATCACTTTGGATGCCCACAGAACATGCTTGAATATTGATCTGGTAGTCAATGAAGACAGGCCTGTGGGGAGTGATTCTGCTTATTTAAACACCATTGCAAACAGAAAAAACCCTGAATATTAAATCTCTCTAGTCTACTTTGCAGACTTCTGTGGATGTCTAGATGATGCAGCCCAGGTGGAGACATGGATACATACAGGCCAGTATTCAGTCAGAAGAATCCTGGCTGCTAATCCTCCCAGTTAAAGCTTCTTAACACACTATGTATCTGGACCATGAATTGCTTAGGACCATTTCAGATCATCTGATCCACATAAAGTAAGAAACGATTGAGTGATTTTTCAAACACTTTTCCAAAGACTGGAGATATGAACACAGGTGTGCACCAGAAATCCCACAACCTCAAAATTCAAGATTTAAGTCTATAAAACTATTACCACAAATTCTGACTGATTTTCATCAGTACCCTTTGTTATGTTGGAAAGTACTTAGAGGATAAAAGTAATTTAGCAGTAATCATGCTCTGAAATGGAACTAAATTACTTGAGAATTTTAAAGCTTTTCTTTAAGTTGAACTCTTCTTCCAGATTATGCACATTATTTTTCCTTTTGGAAATGTGCACAGCATCATGGCCCTGAATTCAATGCACAGCCAACACAGTCACGTGCATGGGCTGTATACTTTCTTGTGCAAGTGGGGTCTGATCTTGTAACCACTGAATGTGAACAAAAACATTTATTAACTCTGGTGTGCAGGACCATGATTATGGGTACCTGTGAATGTGACTTTAGGTTTTTCTCTACCACTATTACTCAGCTTTTAAGACTTGCAGGGCATAACTACACCAATTTTTCCACTGTAGAAGTTCCGGTCAATTGGTGTGAAAGATATTCCTTTCATCATTGGAATAATGTGGCAAGAAAACAGACTACACATTGTAGTTTAGGTTTTTGAATCATGTCAGGAGAATTCACAGAGTCTGGACACACTGTTGTAAATCTCTGTTGCCTTCCCCTCCCAACCTGTGTACAGAAGAAAGAGGTATTTAACAGATTTGAGGAAACTGTTATACAATCAGATGATTGAATAGAGAGTATTTCCCCCTCCTCTTCGCCCCCATGCTGCTCCTCCTGTCTCTGGGACTGTGAGAGCTAGCAAACACCAGTCCCTTCCTCACCCAGGAGCATGTTTCAGAGAGGTTCCTGGTATTTGCAGGCTTCAGGCTGTTCCATCTGACATGGGAAAAAAGGACTTAAGCAACTGACATCAGTGGAGGATGGAGTTCCACAGAGCTTGCCTGACTCTGTTTGTGCCCCTCTGCTGTTCCCGTTGGATTTGGGCCGTGCTCTCCTCTCTGTGCTGTGCAAGCAGAAAGCAGTGAATGCCCAAGTGTCCTTGAGCATTTCCCAACACATTGCACAGCCTTGTGTCCATGCAAGCTGGGAGGTACGTGACCTCCACGCGTCTTGGGAGAGCATTTGGTACCGCCCACACGGCCTCACTGGCATAGCAAGTGCTGCCAGTTTGTGATCAAAGAGTACTCTGAGCTTCCTGGGAGCAGTGGGGTGAGGTGGAGTGCCAAGGGGGTTGTTCTTCTCCACCCACCTTGGTGCAGACCCAAGGGAGCCACACAGCTGATGTGTGACAGCCTCCAGAAAATCCTTTGAGGATGGGGAAATCCAATCACAGAGGCTGGCCCGTTGTTCATTGGCCTCTAAGAAACCCAAATCAAACAATTATACAGTAAACACATGTCATCTTCCAGATGGACATGTCATCTTCCTGTGGGCTCTGGGGCTGGGTTTGGCTTGCCATGAACACAAGGATGCCCAATGCTTTTGGGAAGCCAAGACCCTTGTACACAAATTTGAGGCATTAGAACTTTTCCCAAGATATATTAGGTCTTTAATATGCAAAACATAAACCATGTCTCAGATGATGAAATGGGTTGAGCAGCTGGCAAGAAATTCTTCTCTTAAGGTCTATTAAAGCAGGAACATTTAGATACATAAAGGCCATTGAGTAAAGGCCAACAAAAGCTCATCCCTTGACAAGCTGCTGCCTAATTCTGCTACAATTTTTGTCTCTGAGCCACGCTCCTAGACTCTGAGCATTGCTCATGCACTGAACACTAGAGACTTGGTGTCTCATTTTACTGTTGCCAGGTCAGAGTGATTTGGTACTAAAATTACTGGGGTGGTTGTGGACCTGCACAGCAACTGGACCCTGCAGGAGTGTGGGACCAGGCCATGTCTATTCTGGGGACACTGACAGCCAGCATGTGCCCAGGTGGCCAAGAAGGCTGATGGCACCTGGCCTGTATCAGCAATGGTGTGGCCAGCAGGAGCAGGGCAATCCCCTGTCCTTGGCACTGGTGAGGTGACACCTCAGATTCTGCGGTCACTTCTGGACACCTCACTGGAAGGAGGACATTGAGGTGCTGGAGCATGTCCAAAAAGGGCAACAAAGCTGGGGGAGGATCTAGGGGAAGTCTGATGAGGAACAGCTGAGGGATCTGGGGTTTTTTGCCTGGATAAAAGGAGGCTCAGGGAGACCTTATCAATTTCTTCAACTACCTGAGAGGAGGCTGTAGGGAAGTGAAGGTTGGCCTCTTCTCCCAGGTAAGAGGTGACAAGACTAGAGGAAATGGCCACAAGTTGTGCCAGGGGAGTTTTAGGTTAGATATTACAAAAAATTCCTTCACTGAAAGGGTTGTCAAGCATTGTACAGGGTGCCCAGGGAGGTGGCTGAGTCACCATCACTTGAATTGCTAAAAAAACCATGTGGAT
The DNA here is from genome assembly GCA_013400635.1 of Hypocryptadius cinnamomeus. NCBI lineage: Eukaryota > Metazoa > Chordata > Aves > Passeriformes > Zosteropidae > Hypocryptadius > Hypocryptadius cinnamomeus. Next base: position 6,194 of record VYZP01054009.1, read on the forward strand.
ATAGCACTTGGAGATGTGGTTTAGTGGTGAGCAAGACAGTATTAGGCTAATGTTTGGATTTCATGATCTTAAAGTCTTTTCTAACCTAAATGATTCTATGGTCTTGGTGTTGAATCAGGACAGAAAATGCTATTATCAATCCAATTCCTATCTTTAGGTGTATTCTTTCTTTTTTACAGGGTGACATACTTCTTTATCTAATGGTATAGAATTGTGCAGGACACATTTTATGATAATTTTTTTTACCCTTATTTGCTCTACCCTACTGATAGTTTAGTCTTTTAGGCAATTGCCTAAAAGACTAAACTATCACTAGGGCAGAGCAAATTTTCCTGTAAGCAGAGACTGAGCAGTAATAAGAGACTGAAAAGGATTTGAATGCTGTCATGAACATTAAGTTCCTTCTTCTGTTCTTTATTTAGATTATAGGTAAGCATGTAGCCAGATAGATGATTCAAGATACAGAAATCATAGACTTTGGGGAAATGAAGGATTAAGGCTTGGCTTGACCTGAACTCATGTGACAAATTCCCTTTCAACATTTATTATTGTCTTGAACACTGGGATTAGGCTGTGCTGAACACTGAGGAAAAAATCCCCAAACCCAACAACACAAAACTAAACAAAAATCCCTGCTGGTATGACTTTACCATCTGGATGCAAATGACACTGTGCACAGACCACTTGCAGGCTCTCTCCTGCCTGTGTTCAGAGCTGAGGTTTTGGTCCTGACCTATCTACCCTCAGATTTTCAGCTGGATTCCCACAGCTATTGTTTCTCACCACATTTGTAGAATCATAGGAAAATTCAGTGGCAGGGGTTCTTGATTCTGAAAAGTGGGCCACAAATGTGTGATTATATGGGATGCATTAGAAAGGAATTATATTAAAACCAGGTTAAAAATGTCTTATACAAAAAAGGAGGTAGTGTTTCAAAACAGATATGTACACTGCAATTATACATAGCACTTGAAATCTCATTGCACTCCACATTTTGTGTGCTGTGTGAGGAGATCTGCAGCAGAGCAAGGTGTCCTGTCCTGGCTGAATGCTCAGTCTGATCCTGACTGAACCCTCACTCACTCAGAGGAAACATGCATAATAATTAAGAAAAAGCAAATTACTAAATTTGTTTTCGCTTTGTTAAGCAAAACAAATCAATTGTTAACTTGTGCTAAAAATACTTTCCTGGTTAACCAAGACATAGGACCACGAGACCCTGGATCATGTGAATGAATGAGCAGCAATGCTCAAATGACCTTTTTCCAGTGTATTAGGGGAGCATGGCTGGAGGTATAAATCACTGTGAAAGCCACCAGCATTTGCAAGCTAGCACAATGAACAGCTGTGGTTTTTTCCACTATTAAGTCAAGCACAATTACAAACTACAGTAATTGAATATGGAGATAATGTTTAAAATAAGAGCAGTGCTAGGAAGTGCAAAGAAAATAGGAAGAAGAAAAATCCTGTGTGCTCTGTAGCCTGGAGGAAGGCAAAAGGAATTGGGACATATTTCTGGATTTTGTTCCTTTATGTCAGTCAGTTCCATGCAGCATGTGCTGTGGAGGAACCAGAGAAACAGACATAAAATAGCAACAAGACCACAACGTATGAGAAACGTAATCCACAGTCCAGAGCAGGCTAGAACTGGGAGGTGTGACTGGGAGGGGTGTCAGTGGCTGTGGCAATTCCTTACAGAGAAGAATTCAGCCAGTTTAAAAATAGAAGTTGTCAGGCAAAACAGAAAGTCCTGGAGACAAGCAGGTGGCTGCAGCAGATTTTTGTTTGAAATTATAAGGTGGAGGAAAATTACCATCCTCATCCAACCTTTCTGTTTCTTGAGATTGAGAAGAAGCCAGGAAAGCTCATGGAAATCTCTTGCCTTCCTACTGAGCACTCCTTTTTATGGAAAAATTAAGATAATGTGCAATATGAACTATTGCCTCTTCTCCAGTTCGTGTATTGAGGTTCTCTTGGCTCCCACAGTTTGCAAGGTCACTTAGAGGCCAGATACTCTTCCAAATGTAAAATGTAATTTACTGCCTGTGCCAAAGTTTTTTTTAGTTTCTCCAGGGCTCTGAAACACTCATCCTCATCCCTGCTAGCACTTGGAAGAAGTTGCCCCTGGAAAGGAAGGAAGGGATCTATTCCTAAGGTAACCAGATTATGTCAGAAATGGGAACAGGCAGAAGCAGACATACAACAGCCAGAGCAATCTATCAGTGATTCCCAGAGGCTCTTGGCACACAGCCTTGACACACTCTGTGCAGGAATTTACCATCAGTGTAACCAAATAAAGCTCCATGCACTGCAAGAAGAACAAAGCATTTTTAATTGATTAGATGCTACATGCCAGCCAATAAACATATCATCAAAGTACATGCTTTTGCAGATAATTCATTTTAAAAAGAGTGGATGTAGTTTTTTGTGTCAGAAGTACCTCTGCTATACAGGGAAAGATACATCATTCCTAAGTTTGGATGACAATAGTGCTTGTTTCCCTATCTGAGCTTCTGACACTGCCAATGGAAAGAAAAAGTAGGTAGTTTTAAATCTGATTTATATAGTGTGTTTTAGACTTTAGAGAGACATAATGGACAGTTATAACCACTGTTAGGAAAAACCAGGTGAATGTCTGACATACTGTTCTCCACATGTGGTCCTGTGGGAAGGAGTAGTTTAACCCAAGAGACCTTGGCCTGTGTGGGCCAGCACTGCCCAGAACTGTAACGTCCTGCCCCATGTGGGTATGATGGCTTATTTCAGCTGCAATGTTCTACAGTCATCTGGGACAACATCCCTGATCTGACTGAGCTAGCAATGGGAGGATTATGACCCCTGCCTTTGGGGCAGCAGTGCCTGAACCAGGTCTCTTTTCTGGACTGTTGTTGCATCTTGGTATTTTCAGGGATGCCTGAACACTCCACATTTCACTCCCCAGACAGCAGTAGGGACTGCCAGAGCTGTACTTTGCAGGAGGACAGGCAGTCTAGTCTTTTCCTGTTCCACTGAAAAAGGTATTGACAGCAGTATATGAACCCACAAAGTTGTGAGGCCTAGGTAAGTTCCCCCCAAATATTTTGGTTTTCAGCTGCACATCTTGATATACTCCGGTATGTAGGTGATTAATTTCCACTTGGTTTCTTCTGTAGATCTACCCTGCTGTCTTTGCCTTTCTTGTGTTATTTATTTTTCCACAAAATGTGTTCATTTTGCAAATTTATAACTGTTCACGGAGGGTACGAAAGGCATGCAGTAGGCCTGAAATCAGAGTCTGGATAGGACATTTCCAATTAATTTCCATCGTCTGAGTTCCTCAGAAATCGCAGTTTCCACCATTGGGAAACTCTAGCATTTCTGACCTTGTATTCCAAACTGAAAAAACCCAAACCAACTAGGGAATCTGAAATCTTATACCAGTACAGGCATTTTCACCTCTGCCTGTGTGATAAGAAATTAAGAGAGAAATTTGAATTCTGCAAAAGAAATATTTTTCAAAGGAAAAATATTAGTCATGATATTTTCAGCCACAGCTAAATGAAGTCTATCTCTTTACTCAGATCTAAATTTCTTCCCTAAATTCACTTGGCAGGATACTGGCTTAAGAGAGATTATTTTGCCAGCATGCTGTTCTGCAGCATTTTCCAATTTTGCTCAAATAGCTTTTCCCCAGATAGCCCATGGGTAGGTGGTCTAAACAGGAGCATATATATTGTGACTACCTTTCCAATTTCAAAGAAAGTTCAAGTTAATTTGCAGTGTCTATCTGGCAAATGACTTCTAGTCATAATCTATGATGCTACCTTCTGTGTTTGTGCAATTAAAAGGAGATGATCAATCTTAAAAATGTCACACTGTAATGCCAGTAATAACCTTGTGTGCACATTCAGGGGGATGAACACTTTCCCTGTGTTTCCTCTTATGGTAAAGAAGTGTCTTTGCTCTTGTTACTGACTTTTCTGTGGCAGAGGCAGGAAATGTTAGATGCATCTCTGGTGTAAACCAATGCACCTTATAAAGAGACAGATTTGATTAAGGGATTTTGAAGAGGTTTTCTCCAACTGATAGAAAATATGAAGTCTCAAAAGTGCAAGACAGGATACAAAGGGATTTTTCTCAGTGCATCTGTTAGAGAAAGCAATATGTGTGCACACATTTCCATACTGAGGATGCAGAAGGGAGTGGGATGTAAAGTTACTAAAATTGTTAGAGAGATGCTTCTGTCCTGATCAAAGTGCAAACGAAACAATATGCCCAAGTCAATAGTATGGGTTGTATTTAACAATAAATGTGAGAGAGAGAGGGGGAGGAAGAAATAGAAAAAGGGAGCAGGGAAAAAAAGAAAGAGAGTGATGGAGAGACAGATAAAGTAGAAAACATCACCACTCCCTGGATCCTGACAGTGTCCTGTCTGGTCTTCTCGGTGCTGAGTGTCCTGCTAAACACAGAGTTCAGTGGATTAATCTATGTTCAGACTGGGTGAGAATGCCCAGGTACCTCACCTTGTTAGGGGGAAGTTTGGAACTGTCTCTTGCAAGAGACTCTGGATCTGTTGCATCATTTGGCATCACACGCAGCCCTCTGGAATGAGTCTGGGGGTGCTTTGGGTGTCTTTGATGGTTTATGACACCTCCTCAGCTGCCTCTCACATAAGTGTCCTGTGTGTATGTGGCCTTCCCGTGGTGGGGGTTTTACCATGGAGATAGTTTGGGTAAGGCACAATGGGTGTTCATGCCCTCTGACCAGAGGTTACACCACACACCAAAAAACTTTCCTTCTCCCTCTGTGCTTGGAGGGGGAGTGTCTGCAAACCTGGCACCAGGAAATGAGTCTATGGGCTATGGCCCTTCCCACCCAGAACCCAGCAGGGCTGATTGTCAGGACAGCTGCTGGGTTTGGCTTTCCTTGTGGATAAATTCTTCTCTTAGACCTGGGGTGGTTTGACTCACAGTCCAGGTCCTATCAGGAGGTGTATCTGAATGGGGAGTGGGCTTTGGTGGTCACAGTTTCTTTAGCAATGTTTAAGCTGATTACCATAACATTTCAGTCTCCCACAGGGGCTTTTGTGTTGTGGGCACTAGAACAAGAACTTCTTTAGTACCTTCTGGGTCCTACCAGAGGCAGAGCACTGCCAAGCAAGCCAGCCCCATGGGGACTGTTCAGCCATCACCTCATTTCACCTCTGTCCTGGCCTTCTAATATTTCCTCTGTGAGCAACAGCTGCATGTCAGGGTAAGCTCTATTCAGGACAAGGCTTGACTGGCATCTTTCTCCCACACCATCCTGCAGAGGGATTTCACTGGCAAAAGATCTTTGACTTCTGCTCCTTTTCCCTTACTTTCTTTCTCAGTCCTAAGGGGAGAAAAATGTCATTGTGACACCTGTAAGTGAAATGAATAATGGTAACTCCTTTTATCTGAGTTCTCAAAACACTTCAGTGAAAGTCTGTAAGTTGGCATCTCATTTTTCTTTGGCAGGGGTCTCTGAGGCAGAAGGGCATAACAAGGACTGTAGGGCAGTATCTGTGCCAGTCTTTAGACACTGGCCAGGAAAGGAATAGAATAGTATAGAACAGAACAGAATGGAACAGAGTATTTTGGTTGGAAGGGACCTACAAGAATCATTTAGTCCAACTGCCTAACCAATCCCAGGGCTGACCAAGTTAAACATTTTGTTAAGGGCATTATCCAAATGCCTCTTAAACACTGACAGGCTTGGGGCATTTACCACCCCTCCAGGAAGCCTTTTTGTGTTTGGTCACTCTCTTGGTACAGAAATGCAGAGTCTAAACCTCTCCTGGTGCCCCCTTGAGCTATTCCCACATGCTGTCACTGGATCTCAGGGTGAGGAGTTCAGCTCTCTCCCCCTGCCCTCCTCAGGAAGTTCCAGCAATGATGCTGGTGCTCAGCTGCCTCTTCTCCAAACTAGACAAGCCCAGAGTCCCTTGCCACTCCTCACAGGACATGTCACAGGACGTGCCTTCCAGCATTGTTACCAGCTCTGTTGTCCTTCTCTGAACATGCTCAAGGACTTTGACTTCCTTCTTAATTGTTGGGGCCAAGAACTGCACAGAGTGCTCAGGGTGAGGCCACACTAAGAGCCTCACCAGCAGGATAATCCTCACTTTAGATGTGTCCATTTGAACTTGACACCTTAGCTTCCCTTTCCAGGTAGCAGGCAGATGCAGACTGATTCACTGTGCCTGTGGTAGATGAGATGAACGGCGCCCATTCCTCCTTATTGATCACAAAGGTAATGCAGTGATGACAAGCCTGGCAGCAGATGTCGATGTTTTAGAAACTGATGTGCATTGAGCCACATTTTCTTCATTGTGATAAATGTCAGCATTCTCTAGCATTACTTTTGATACACTATCAAGACTACCTGCTGCCCTGTGATAAATGTCATGTTCAGACTCAGTTCCAAGGTACAGAGGAGACTGATGTTGTTTGGTCTGGGGTGTAACTTCTAGGTCTTATCTAATGTCTTTGGCAAACTGTGATTGAAAAGTTACCCAAGGTGGTTGACTACAAAGGACACTTGCCAGCCATAACTTGTGTAAAACAGTGAGAAAACAAGATGAAAGGAGTATTTTTTGGTCTTGATATCACTCAGACTTAGAGAGCTTTAGAACCAGTTAGCCTTGATCAAGGAGGATAAACAGGAAAACAGAACAAGTGAACAGGAAACAACTTTGTAGTGTTATAACTTCTGACAACTCAGTCCTTCCTACCCATGACATTCCAGTGTGCATCTCTCAAGAGACACAGTTTTTCCAAGTGTGGGCCATTGCCAATCCCAGGTAAAAATTGCCCTTTCTGAATTACCACAGATTATCAAATTTACTCAGTGTTAGCTGCTTCACCAGAATGTTTTGGAAAACAGCATTTGTAGAACTGGAATTTTGCAGAGCCAAGATCTCTAGGTAGTAAGAAAGTGTCATATTCTTTTTCACTTTATTTTCAGTTTTACAGCCTTGCATGATAAACATAAAACAAATCACTTCTCACTCGTTAATCTTCCAGTAGAGAAGACCCAAGCCATATCTCAAGGGTAAACAGTGTAAAAAGAGTCTCATAAGATGGTGACACACCTTGTCTCATCACAGCCAGCTGTCTTTGGCTGGGAGAAATTACAGTCATTCTGTCTTTGCCTGGTCAGCCATGGGATATACATCTTCTTGAAGCAGTTACTCTCAAATCCCATTTGAGTCCCTCGTGATAGTCATAGTACCACAGAAACCATTTGTCAATGCCTTAAAGGGCCATTTTGATTTAACTAGAGGAAACAGGGAGATAAAATATTATCTTTTTCTTCCTGATTAAAGAAACCCCAAATCTCAGATTTAATTCTAGTGGAGGGGGAGGGAGGGGTGTGTTTAAAGAATCATATCCATTTGGCTAAATTAATTATTGAGATTAAAAGCTCTGACATAATCAAGCAGGAAAGATGAAATCGTACTGGGAAGCAAATACTGTGTTTGGAAATCAAGACACTTATTTGCAATATGCTACGAGAGAAAGATTAAAAACAGATGGCTTCTTGATCATCAATTCAGTTTTCCTCTTGTCAAGTCTTACAGAAATGCCAGCTTTGCAGGCCAGGTCAAAAAAACCCTAAAGTAGTAAACTGAAGTGTAAAGGATGATTATGTTTGGTTTTTATATCAGTCTTGTGATTCTCTGTGCAGGACAGAATCAGCTCTCCCTGAGCCATGCTGGGCTTGAAATCAGTTAATTGTGTAAGCACAATTTCTGGCTATTCCAATGTCAACTTCAGATGACATACTTAAATTCATAGCTGAATGTGAAACAAACAAATATACAAGCAAAAACACAACAACAAAAAAATATTGAGAGGAAATGCAAAGCCCAGAGGAAAAGGATTTTTATGTCTTCTGTTCAGCCAAGTCTGAAAGTCCATGTGCTGAGTGTTCCAGTGGACCAGCATTATCTTACAAGGCACATAAGCCTCTCAGCAGGAGTAGCTCAGATCTGATAGAGCTGCTCTCTCATCTCACAGTGCTCATGAGCTGGCTCAGCTGTGTTACAGGATCATGCTTGCTCTTCATAAAGACACAAGCAGAACAAGCAGTTTTGGAGTTCAGGCTTTTCTTGTTGTCTAAAGGTCAGCTAGCTGATTGATTGAATGGATTCCTTTGTTATCCAGAGAGGTGACTTCTCTAGACCTTACCTGCTAGCCAAATGTGGAAGGAAAGACCGAGCACAAACCTGGAAATAACTGAGATAACTGTATTGGCTATTTTCAGAAACAGGTTTCTGAAAAGATGGACATGCCTTAAAGTTCTGGGTACTGAGTTGAATCCTCCAGAGGAGTCTTTGGGGAGACATGTGCTGACTTCAGTAGCAGCTGAACTATGCCTGATTTCCCCAATGAATTATGATGGAGTATCCAACTTAACTGGTGCCTCCTTTTATATATATAGGCCTGTAATCATTTAAAAATTGATATGATGAGAATATGAAGGAAAGCAGAGATGTCCTGTGCTGTTATATTCACTTCCTGTGTCCCTGTACAGAGGGGAGATTGCCTAGACAAACCAGTGTGTGTGGGCATGTTGGTCAGTCAGCACAGGAATAGGTGCTCAGACTTCCAGAGGACTCTTCTAAGACAAAGGTACCCAAATCAGGAGACTGTATAAAACTACTGAGAAGCTTGAAAATGTAGTAGGAATAGAAGAACCCTACTTAATGTTCTGAAAAGAAACAGAGGGGCAAGTTAAGTTAAAACTCCAAAACTACAGACCTACCATCCTTTTTTCAAATTGTTCAATTGCCCATAATAATAATTGAAATCTGTCATTTTTCCTCTCATTCTGTGCCTTTCTGCTACAGTAGAGAACAGATTTTCCTCTTTGCAGCTCGACAGTTTCCTGGTTTGCTCTTGTGTCCCACCCTTATACATCTTTGTAGTATCTGTTCACTACTGTGGCAAAACACACTGCAAGAAGTTGCATCTATTGCCACTCTCTGCAGCCCTAGAGTTCCATGAATTTGAATTCTTAGTGCAACATTTTCCCAGAGTGACACCTTCCTGTATACTCCAACCCAAATTCTTGAGGCTATTTCGTGCCCTCCTACTCCTTTAGGCAAGGTAGGCTGCCATGTAGGTGTCAGATCTTCCACAGCTCAGCCCATCACCCAGCCTTTCAATGTTACATTTGCCTGCCACTGAGATTTTACAAATCCAATGACAGAGCCCTGCAGTGCCTACTTAGTGTTAGAGGCCCACAAGGCTGCAGGTAAGAGACTCACACTGTGTTTGCCTTGGACAGGCTTCATAAAATCCTACTGGCACCTTCTGCTTGCTATTGGACCACCAGACAAAAGACACAAAAATTCTCTCTCCAAAAGGTATCATAAATGCAGTGGGATGGAGGAATATTAGCAGAAAGGGGGAGTGGGAGTGGGACACTGAGAGTGTGTCACAGAAAGGAGGCAGGATACCTAAGTAGGTGACCTGGAGGGAAATAGAGGATAAAGTCTTGTCTGTGGCTCATGACCCACCATCATTCATAAATCCCCATCTTTTTTAGGAAAGATGTAGATTCAAGGCTGAAACTTTCTAGAAGATGGTCAGAAGGGAAATGCTGAGCATGATCACATTTAAATCTTTAAAGATTTGGTGATGTGCACACCCTCCAGCTGGATGGCCTCTGTTCTGGAGTGACCAGGCTCCCTGTGGGTGCAGCACATCCATGGGGACAGCAGGGTGCTCAGAGATGAGGAGCAGTGCCTGATCTCTGTGCACCAGATCCCCACGCTGCAGGTGCCAGCACAAGGCACTGGGATGTGCACAGAGCAGACCCAGGGTGGCCAAGAAGTCTGTGCCCTGCCAATGGCTCCTTCTGTGCAGCACTTCTCATGAGCTGCTCTCCAAACACAGCCAGAGAACAGGAAAGCAGGTTTCATTTCACAGTGATTTTTTTAAAAAATGGAGATTTATAAATATATTCTAATTTGCGACTGTGAAATAAAGACATTATTTCAGCCAGGATACTGGGGGGGCGGGGGGGGGCGTGGGCAGGGAAAGAAAACCAAATTCAGGTGAGAGCATGAATCAGATTATTTTCATCAAATTCCAGTACTTCTGTGGAGAGGAGATAGATGGAAACTCCATTAACTACAAATTTTCTACCCTAGGGTTCAAATCCGTCTAGAGAGGACAGAAAAAAATAGGAATTATGTTGGAATTTCAAGTGAAAAAATTCTTATATAGTTTTATTTTTCACAGAGAAAAATTAAAAGCAAGGAAGAGCAAGTCACAAACCCCCAAGTGAACTAACTTTTGCTCGGGTAGAGGGAGGCAGCTGACCCAAATCACCAGAAGAACAGTGACAGAGCTGGGACTGGACAGTGGACCTCCCACATGCACCTGTTCTGCCTCCTATATGATTCTCCTTCATCAATTCTCTTCCCTGTATACAAAACATTTAATCTGGTTATTAATTTCTAGAGTACTTTTTGTCTTCCATAACACTTGTTCTGAGTTAGGTGTGAGCTCTAGATGAGATAATATGTGTATTGTGCCCCTACACAAGGAAGGAAGCACAAGCAGCAGTCTTGCTTCCACAATCCACATTTTCCAGACATACAACTTTCTCTTTTTCCTAGGATAATCCACCTTTTTTCCTCTGCTTCCTTTTTGAACATTTCATTGCCTTTCACCTAAACTTTTGAATTTTTGTTGATTTCCTTCCTTCTATCCTCAAAAGCAAGGGAAAAGAAGAAAAGAAAAAGAAGAGGTTGACATTTTTAATAGCTGAATTTTCTGGCTGAAGACTGTGATGCTGCAAACTCAGAGTAAAAAGTAAATTTCCCAAATTTCAGCATCTCAAGGAATGCCAGATATTGCTCACTGAAAGAAATTGGATGCAAGAACCTTGGTGCTGCAAAGGAGGTTTTCATTGGCATTCTGTCCCTCCTGAATCTTCATTGCTGGAAAATTCTGAGCTCTTTGGTCCATGATGATACATGAGGGATTCATTTGGTCTTTCCTGCTGCTTTCTGGTGCTGTGGGCAGCGGGTGTTGTGTGACTCAGCCTGAAGCCCACGGTGGGGCTGGGCTGGGGCTCGTTGCCTGTCCTGCAGGCGTGGCCCCTCCTGCCCACCTGCAGGGAAGGACCAAGCCTCCTCTTTTCCCACAAGATCACAGGACAAGGGCACAAAGATAGCAGCATTGAAACTCCATGAAATGGGCTGGAAGGGGAGCAAGGGGGAAGATGAAGGAGGGAGAAAGTTAGCTCCAGAGTTGAGCGTTTCTCCAAGTAGTGCCTGAGAAGACACAAGGGCACCATTCTTATTTACACCTGTGACATTTGTGGCATATGGTTCATGGATCACGCTGAGAGTTGAGGGTTGAGCTCAGGACTAGGGCTGGAGAAATGGGGCCAGTGCTGGAGTCCTGGTTCTGGGATAGTGTGTGCCATCAGTTCCCTCATGGACTTCACTCAGTCCTCTATTGGCTCTTCAGTGGTGGGTCACTCCCAGGGCTTGCTCAATGCAATATCACACTTTTTTCTTAAAAATTCTTTGTGTCTAACCCTTTAAATATGAATTAATATGTAGTTATATCCATTTAATATCCACTTACAATTTCCCTCTAGAAAACACAACATCAATTTCACAACCAGTATATTAATTAATATAATTAATTTCTTCTATTAGTGGAAACCAGTTTCTCTAACACATTTCTTCCTGTGTAGAAATTTCAAGAAATTCTTGTTCCAGCCTTGGAATATTTTCATGCTGCATTGACACAGATAAAAACCCTGTAGCACTCTGTAGAAAATGTGGGAAAATATTAATCTTATTAAATCGAAGAATACATTAAAACAGAAACAGTTCAAAAAAGCTTCACTGCCTATGGTTAGTTGAAGTGCAACCTCTCACAGTAGAATGCTACTATCATTTTACTGACTTAAATAGAAATAAAAAGAACTGAGTGAAATTTTAAATGTATTCAAAAATCTTTCACCAACGAACTCCTACTCCAGAATTGCACTTAATTAAGTCCTTAATTTTTTTTCATTCACCACCTCTAGATAGCTGAATCACTGCCTTTTTTTGCACCAGAAGAGGGATCATGAAATAATTTATAACAATAATCAATCTTCTGCCCAGCCTGTCACAAGTAATCCAGTACCAACAGAAGTGGGAGGTTGAGTTTGCACTGGAGACAGTCTTTGGGGGATACTGCATTGTGGTACATATTTTGTCTGATCTACAAAGTTCACTCAATAATTGCTATCTGACCTGAGGTCAGGATAAGACATAGAATTTAGATGATGTGCAAATAAGTCATGTCTGCCCCTTTCTTGGTCGTTGAAGCTCTCTCTGAGTGAAGTTTTTTTCTTACTATCTCCTCTGCTCAGATTCTACATATAATAGTCCATAATGTCACTCTGCATATAATGATGTGTTGGAGTAAAGAAGATGTAGAAGTGTCCTGATACAAAAAGACACGTTCCACTCTTCAGTGTATTGTGCACTTCCAAAGTACCTTTCAACTACAAAGCTTCAAGAAGAGTCTTATAGATCCACTGGGATTAACAATGGAGAAAATAAATTTATTTCTTTGACCATTTTGTTCCTTCTCCACGGCTGGCTGCAGTGCATGGCTAAGAAACAGGGACAACAGAGCAAGTGACTGGATCTGGCTGACTCCCCCACCTTTCCCCAAGCAATTCAGCTCAGCAGGTCACACCAGAATAATTATTAAGGTGACTTTTGCAGTTAGACTGCATGGCCCCTGAGGTTACCCTGCTGCCGTGTTCAGCAGGAATGAGGTCTCAGCTGATGCATTTGGATACCTTCAGAATCAATGACTCAGAAACAATAAAAAGGTCTTGAAATATGTCAGGTTTCTATGAGGAAGAAAGGAGTAATACCCACTTCCCTCCCAGGATGGGTAGGATAAGAACCAATCAAAGAAACATGAAAGAAATCATATATTGGAAAGCAGAAAACACTTTCTGTAAGAACAATAGATGTTCTACTACCTACTCACCTGCTCTGAAGACAGAATCCTTCTAATCCCAAAATTTAAAATTTGCTTTACAAGCACTTGTAAATTTGCTTAATTGTAACTGTTCAAGATAAATTTTTCTAGCCTGGGAAATCTCCCTGGGCCTGCCTGAGCTTTAATGAAACTTTCAGCCCAAGTTGCAATAAAATTTTTTGTTCTACCACTTCTCTTGGCTCCATTGCTAAGTTGGACTGGAAGTATTTGGGTTGGGAAAACTGTAGCTCTTTGCAGTCATCCAATCCAAACTGGAGCAGCTACTTAAAATAAACCCCAAACTTCAGTACATACCCAAGAGAATTTGTATTTTGTGGTTATCAAACAAAAGACATTGCATTCAGGGGCTCGAGCCCAGCCCCTAACAGATCTTCAAATAAGTGATGTTTCAGCAGGTGCTGAAGAAGTTCCTTCTATTGGTACTTTAAACAGAATGTGAAAGGCTCACAAGGTCGTTAATGACTCACATGTGGCTTTTTTGCCCTGGTAAACGAAGTGAAAAAGTGATGCAAGTGTGGCTACATCTCCAATAATTGGTATAGAACCTGTCTCAGGCCCTTATCTCTGCTTACTTCAAACACTCTTCTTGAATTTGGAAACTGAGATGAAGCACAAACCTCTGCCATCAATTTGATGTCAGTCTGCCAGGATCACTAAACCAGCTGCTCCTGTTGCCAGAGTGCTGTAGAAAGCTTCTGCACCTTGCCCTGTCTGAGGGGAGAGGGACATTCCGATCCTGTCAGCCTTTCTGAACAGGATCTGCTCCCTGCTGCTATTCATGGAACCAGCACCCAGCTTCTGGGCTGGTTTCATGATGAAATGGGCTTTTTTTCAATCAAACACCTATTTGCAACACAGTTTGATTATTCACCTAGTTAACTTTAATAATAGTAATTAGCAGATTGTAACTCAACCTCTGAAGTCTCTGCAATGAAATTCCTCCTATTGAAGAACAGCAATGCCCTGAATTCCTGACAGGGATGAAGGGAATATCTGCATCAGAACAGCTGTGAAAATGTGACCATGATATCACCATTTGAAGAGAAATAAACAGATATCTGCTATTGTCCAAAAGAGATTGATGGAAAAGTGCTGTGATGATAGAGGGATAATGGTATTTTTCCTTGGGGAAATAGAGAGGTAATTCCTGCTTTCTTTGTGTTATCTCAGATGGGTCATGCCCAAACATTGGCTGAGATGAGGCAGCACAGCCCATGTGGGGAGAAAGAGATACCTGCTGGGGCACCTGTGCTGGGCCTGGGCAGTGACCTCACAGGATCCAAACAGAAAATACATTCTGTGGGAGGAAAGACACGAGTGTTGTAAGGAGTGCCTTGCATTAAACTTATCATTCCCTCAGACAAGGGAGGCATGTGCCAAGAGCAGACAATGAGGGAAGGGTGCTGGAGCTGGAAGCTGTCCCAGAGCTGCTGGAGAGGGACTTCTGTCTGGGAGCTGGCCCTGGGGAAAACTGCCCAGTGAGCTGCCTTTGAAACCCTGCAGGAGGCACAGCCTCACTTGTCCTGGCTGGCAGGTCCCAGTGGTACTGCCTGTGCACTTCTCCAGCTCCCCTGATGCACAGGCTTCTCACTTTCCCAAGACTTCTCACAAGGCAAGGCAGGGGTGGGAACATGACAGGTTTAGTTCAGCCAAACCAAATTAAGGTAGCTTAATTAAGGATGCTGTACTTCAAGTAGGGGAAAAGATTAGAGAAGAGAAAGGCAGAATAAATGAACCCAAACTCAGTCAAATGAACCCACCGTCAGATCCTATGTGTGCAGAAACCTTCCTCCCTGGTAGTTGCTGAGATGCCCTGAGGCTCAGAGCAGAAAGGAGTTCGGGCATTGGCACTCCTCTTCCTGAGTGCTGCTATTCAGTGTTGAACTCTAAAGGGGTTTGAACTCTGAGGTCTTAGCCCTGACCAAACACCTTCTGTCCCTGCTGTGGTGGCTGTGGCTGAACTCTCTCTTGCTGTTTTTATGTGTGATGGGTTCCCTTTCCAGCTGCATTTGAATTCTGCTTGCTGGTTCTTGCCTGTGGCAGGAAGGCAGCCTTGATGGCTCAGGTTGTTGTTATATTGCACAATCTGCTCTAACAAAAGACAGGCTCCAAAATAGAGTCTTGGAGAGATAATGTGCAAATGTATCAGGAGCTCTCTTGTCCTCCTAGGCAGCCCCTCAGTTCTAGAGTCTTCTTAGGCTGAGGCTTTCCTTTTGAATTCCTGACTCACACTTTGCAGGATGCATTTATTGTACTGACACCATGGGAAACCCACGGCCCTGCTGAGCTTTATCTCTCTGCAGGGACTCACAGCTACATCACTAATGCAGAGGTTGGAGTTGTCCAAAGTGCTCATTCCCACACCTGCCCACACACCTCTCACAGAGGGCCTGCTGGGAAGTCAATATCTATTTATTGTGTTGTGGGGTACAGAGGAAGCAGCTGGAAGGTTTTTCATTACCTTTTCATTTCACTACCGGAGACCAAGCTTTTTCCTTGATTTAAATAACTATGAGGGCACACTTTCTGAGTGCCTCAAACTCTTTGAAGAGTTTTACCACCTCCCTGACTGTGGCAGTGTGCTTCCCTCTCCCCCTTTTCCTGCTTATGCAATAGCCATGGTGGTGGTCATGAAGGCCACATCTGGCTTAGAGAGAACAACAAAGTAATTAAGGGCCATAAATCTTGTTCAACAGCAAAGGACTAGTTGAGCATGTGCCAACCTAAAATAGAGCAGGTGTGTAAATATGACTAAGTCAATCACCCTAGTCCATAGACAGCAGGCAGCCCAGGGTCCATTGGATTCTCCTACAGGGCAGCAGGCTGCATGACACAATTTCCTCTTGTGTAGGGATGCCTCTCAAGGTTACACCTTGAGGCTGACAGATGCTTGCATGGTAAACTTTGAAATCTTACCTAAGGGACATAAAGGATTGATTGTGCCTATATAATCTTGTAGATATAAATGGTTGACTGAGTCTGGGACTAAACTTGGATCTGCACCTACATCCCTGTCTCATAAGCACAAAGGTTTGATTGGTGGGGGTATTGAAACAGCTCGTTCTGGGTCAGTGCTGCTGCACAATCTGAACTCAGGAGCTCTCTCTCCACTGGCACTCTGAATTACTCTGCTGTGTACTGTTTGTTTCTTCCTCCAGCACTGAAATGCTCTTGACTAGGAGGGTTCAATTCTGCAGCCACTGACTGCTAAAATGCTTTGTGGCATCTCCTGTCCCATCTCAGTATGTCCCATAAGGTGGTGTTTGCAGCCAGAGCTCACATCCAGGCTTGGATAAGCATCTACAGGTCTCCTGGTGAGGATGGGCTGGTGAGGTGGTATCAGGTGCTGCAGGAGGGGTGGTAGGGTGAGCACAGGCAGCTGACTGTGCTGCTCTGCCCTGCTCCAGTGCTGCCCCACCTTGCCTGTGCAAACAGGGCACCTCATAGGAGCCCTGCCCTCATGCCCCCAGGGTGATGCCCCTCCATGCCACCCACTGCTTCAGAACTGCACCATGAGAGCCTGATGGGAGAAACTCATCTCCAAGGCAGCAGTAACACTGCAGGGCTTTAGAGAAGGTGTTTGTGGTTTTTTTCCAGAGAGGTTTCTTGAGGGCTTTTTTTTTTCCCAGCCCTCATGTTGAGTCCAGACAAAAGTCTGGAAATGTGGAATACTGAAGCTACTTACAGCTTTTTTATAGCAAAGCATTTGATCACAGTGGCTCTCTCTTTACTGTGTGATATGTTTCCTCCAACATATAAAACTGTGAGAAGCACATATATGTGATGAGATGCCTTCAGCAGCAAAGTCACTTACTTTCAGTCTGCTGACTGTTTGAAATCTAGCAGTCTCGAGCCCCACACACACCAGGAACACACCAGGAACACTCCCACTGTGTTCAGCAAGAGCAGTACTGCTTTCCTGTGTGATGCTTTGGCACAGAGTCATTTCAGTTCAATGTTTAAGCTGTGCCAGGGATGATTGACCACACAAGCCATATTGTCTGTTAATTAGTTAATTGAGCACGAATGCTGTGGCATCCCAATGTTTCAGGGGCTCTTTTCTGATGGTGGGTCTCATTATCAGGGCTTTGCAAGGTGTGAGCAGGATGCATTGCAGCTGCACACAGTTCAGCAGATGCCTTGCAAATGCGCACATGCCCCACTTGGCTTGCTTCCTTTTCAGTGAAGTATGCAAAGTAAAACCAACTCACAGGGGTTCTTTAATAAAAGACCTTATTGCCCTGTGATGACAGGTATTTTGATGGATTAAAAAAAAAGGAGATCACAGTCATGCACATTCATATATCAAGAGCCTGGTAAAAGCTCTGAGTTAATGTAATTATAAGCAGTGCAATCAAAGAGCTGTCCCATATGAAGTACTTGCCAGCTGCCCCAGGTTAAAAGAACATTTTTTGTTGACAAATTTGCCTTGCTCTCTCAAAAGCACTGAAAGAAACCCACCCCATACTGTCTGCTTTTCTGATACAGGGATCATAATTTATTTAATTCAGTTACAAGAGAAACTGCCAGTGGTTTTGAATCAACCATAGCCTTTGAAAATCTTATAAAATATGCTGAACTGCCTACAGACCCATAGAGCTGAGACAAGACCAGCTCATGTAGGATTGAGCTATTGCTGTCAGACACTGACCCTGATCAGCTCTGAGGAGCCCTGGCATCATCAGAGCCTGTCCTCAACCACACATCCCACAGGGCAGCCTGCTCCAGTTGATCAGCCTGCTCCTGTTGGGATCAAGCTGCTCTGAAACCTGGAGGTAGCAGGATCAGCTGTGAAATTTGGAGCTGGTTCCTCCTTTGTGCTTCTGCTGTGGGTTGGAACTAGGTTCCAGGTCTGGGTCTGATTTGTGCTGCCAAACCTGCTCATAAAATGCATTTTCTGAAACCAAACTTCACTTTTCCCCAATCAGGCAAGTTTCCCAGTCCCAAGGACTGCAGAGATGTGAACCACCTGATTTTATATTTTAATTTACAGCCAATACCTGAAGAAAGTCAATAACAGGCTCAGTAATTAACATGCTGTGGGTACTTGGCCTCACAGGAAGCAATGATGAGCACATATGAACCAAGTGTGTCTCTGCTTTTCATTGCTTGTGGAAGAAGAGCTTGTTCCATCAGTATTTAAAATGAAAGAAGAACCCAAGAGGTTGCTTTCTTCCAAAGAAGGAATGACTTATCTGCTCTTGCAGGAGTGGGAACAGGTGGCACAGGGGACAAGAAACAGGAGTTTTAGAAGGCCACTTGGCAATGGTGAGTGTTTAATTTTAGTAGTGAGTGAGAGCTGATTTGGAAACCTTGTCTTGTGATCAGGGACTGCAGGAAAAACTTTGTGCCCTTGAAGGATGCAGAGGAGAGGTCTGAAGGCCAGGAGTCACCCAAAGGTAATTAACAGGTAGGATTCATGTCACTTGCTCTGCTTGTCCTTCAGCCCCACTGGATGGGTTCAATTAACAAAGCAAGGTGTGATCAGCAGGGCTTGTTAAATATTGCAGCCATTACAAGACCAGATTCAAACAGAGAACTGGCATTTCTCTCACAAGGTGTCAGTCCCCCAACCCATCTGGGAGTCCTCAGGATGCTCATGAGGACTCATGAGGAACTTCCTTGCAGGGCAGCAAAATGAATGGGAGTAAATTCAAAGGCAAACCTATCACTTTTTTGTGAGGCTGATGAAATGTAAGTGATTGCAGGAACCAGGGTTTAGTTTTGTGTGCAGCAAGATCATTTTCTTCCCATGAATAAATTAGCATATCTGAATAATAACCAAGCAGAACAACCTTTCAGGCATGTATCAGACCTCTTTTATTCTGTGCCTAAAAAAGGTTTTGTGTGTGGCATAATCAATGGACTACCTGGGGTCTGACACACATTGAGATGCCACAGGGAATTAAATCAGCACCCCAGTGACCACAGGGGAGGAGGTCTATAGGTGCAACTTTCCCCTTTGGCTCCAATGGGAAGGCCACCTTGGAAAACCTAACATCTGCTAGGAAATGTTAAATTTACTACATAATAATGAAAGGCTTTGGCAAGGGGGAGCTCAGCTACACAAGATCTCACACTCTGGATTGTGTTACAGGCCCCCAAAGATTGATGGAAGAACTCAGCTGCTGCTGGGTGGGCAGATGACTCTGATAGCTCACAGTCCAGACAGAGACACTAAAACCAAGTTCTCATCAGTCTCTGCTTCCCTTTCCATAAATCCAGCTGACTTCTCAAACCACTAAATGGAAATGAAACCACTAAAGCTGATCTATAAAATTTCAGCTCCCAAACTAAACATATTGTGTGGGAAAGTGAGGTTTTTGGAGAAAAAGATGCCTTGGCTCTTGACCTGAGGGTCTGTAGGGGCTCTGCAGTCACTCGAATTTTAGAGGAGAGTAATAGGATTTGAACTACAAATATAGTTCTTCCCAAACATTCCCTTTTTATCTGCTTGCACAATCTTTGGTTTTACAAACTAAAAAGGCCCTGACCAGAACCTGTGGACACAGTAAGGACATTAAGCCTTTCCATCTTTCCTCTCCCCATCACAGATGTTATTAAAAAAGAAACAAATACGATGACAAAGCATCCCAGCTTCACTTTCTGGGCTGAAAAGTCTTTCCTGTCCAAAACTCCAACAACTATTTTTACAGCACATGTGTTGGCTCCACACTGCAAAGGTCTGTGGTGGGCTTGTCCTTCAAAGGCACATCAGTGGTAGATGTTGACAGACAGCACTGGTTATTCAACACTCTTAAGGTTCTATCATGGCACTGGGAGGGAGAATTAGAGTGCCTGGCTTTGAAACCCATCCTCCATACTGTCACATTTTAAATACCCAGTCCATGAGTGCTCCTCACAAATAGCTACTGCGGCTCCTTGTGCCAAGAACAGGAAGACCTAGCCATGGTACATCAAAATCCAGTTTCCAGAGCCATGTGCAAATCCACTTTATGGTCATAGATGCTGATGGAATATCTGTGTGAGCTGCATACCATTAGCATTCAGTCAAAGCAGAGCTTGGGACATGCAAACCATTTCCAAATAAAGACAACAAAGGGGAAGAAATGCACTGAGCAGAACAAATCCTCCTAAAGTGTTGCTTTTATTATCACTCTTTTCTTAATGTATTGACTTTTCTGTACTGTCTTCGCCACAGTTGTGTTCCACACACTAAAACAGCCTTTGAAGCTGCTGTGGTGTAGCACCTTTGCACAAGTTGTGTGCACCCATCTTCATGGTGGGTACCAGCCCCAGGGAGCCATTGGTGGAAGGCAAAGCTGCTTTCTTGGATGAAACTATTCACACACCAAGAGCCAAGAGCATATTGACAGTGTCAAGAGGCTTTTGAAAAGTGTTTTGTTAAGTGCTTTGGTGAGGTTTTATTGCTATGGCTAATTAAAAGTTCATCACAAGCAGGAAATGCAGCCAATGTTTATTTGCTGTATGGTCATATTGACAGGCCAGTGCTTTGTCAGTATATTAGAACTGTGTGCTGGTTTCTGGAGAGGATTAACTATTGCTTATCTGTCAGGGAAAAGAAACATCACTAACAAATAAGTAAACAAACAAATAAATCCTTGCTTGGCTCTTATGTTGTATGAGCCTTTGCATTTGGCTCTTTTCCTAATATTTTCCTAAAATCTGGCATTGAGTAGCAGTGCAAAGCTAAACAGTGTGTTCCAGCATGCTTTGGGCACAACAAACCTCTCTGGATTTTCTTGTCCCTGAAAGATGTCCCTTGTCCTTTTTCTTGTGCCTGAAATATGTCCCTTGTCCTTTTTCTTGTGCCTGAAATATGTCCCTTGGCCCAGCAGGAGCTTGTGGCTGTAAGGACTGCTCATGGGTGCAAGATGCCTTGATCCAGGATGAAGAGTGGAGAGGCAGGGCTTCCAAAGGAGGCTGCAGGACCAGCTGTAGCCACTTAGGCTGGAGGTAGAAAAGTGGGTGAAGGATGCCTCTGAGATGTGTCCCAGGGTAGCTGACTGCTCTGGTTCAGGGATTGAGGACACACAGAGACCCTCAATGGATGAGAACTTCAGAGAATGACAAAGAACTAAAGGAAAAGGAATCCACTGGAAGAGGATTCTATACTGTTTGACCATCCCACCTAGAAGTGTAGACATCTGACATGTTTCTGGTCTGTATTTGTTACATCATTTTGTATATATCTTACAGTATTTCCCAATCTCCAGTGATTCTTAATTTTGCCCACTACTGGATACCAAATTTCTGTATATGCCTGTCTTAAAAGACATTTGGGAAAGAAATCTTACAGTACCTGTTGAAATCACCTACAGTTCTGCTGTGTTTTCAGTATCTGAATGGTGAGGGAAAATGAAGGCTGCACAAGACATGTAAATGGGAGGTGATTTCCCTCCCCTCTGTCAGTCTCCCCTTCACTCCAGCTTCTGAGGCAGCAGCTGCCTGCAGTGCACTTGCAGCTTTCCAGCTGCTCCCTGGCAGGAGCCAGCTGCTTGGAAAAGAGCTCCAGCCACCCCTGCAGCAAAAGGAGGAGGCACTGCTGGGAGCAGTGCTCTCTTGTGCTGGTGGATCAAGCACAGCCCTCTTGAGGAGCTGCTGTATGAGAAAAGGTCTGAGCTGTGGTGGGCAGGTCGCTCTGGAAGGACAGGGTGTTGGAATTAGCCAGGCAATGAACTGTCAGTGTCACCACAGAGAGTTCAGCCAGGGCCACTCTCCAGTCAGAGGGAGGGAAGGAACATCCATAAAACTTTCTGGCTTGTTCCTAATGAAGGAGGCCTCTGTTCCTGATGTGGAGTCCTGGAGCCACAGCAGAGGCAGCCAGGAAGCAGACACAGATTTC
This sequence comes from Hypocryptadius cinnamomeus, assembly GCA_013400635.1. Classification (NCBI taxonomy): domain Eukaryota; kingdom Metazoa; phylum Chordata; class Aves; order Passeriformes; family Zosteropidae; genus Hypocryptadius; species Hypocryptadius cinnamomeus. The sequence goes on from VYZP01054009.1 coordinate 28,061, forward strand.
TGCTAATCAATATAGCTCTGATTAGTCTTCACAGCTGCTTACAGAAGTGCTTGAAAGGGAGGCTGTCTGGGAGAGTTTTATAAATTGTCCTTTCTTCATAGAAAATACATGAAAATTTATTTGTTTTCTTTTGAGACAAATTAATTAGAAAATGGAAAGAGGTGACTGTCATATTCCAAATGTCTGGGAGACTGGAACCAGATCTTGGATTCAGCTCTTCTCCAGTTACAAATAGTTGATAAAAAAAGTATAAATTAGTCTGGAAGTAGACAGTGCTCTGCACTTTGGAGCTGATGGCAAGCAGGATATTCAGCCAAGATGATAAAAATCCCTTTGGAGCTGGCAGCTGGCACACAGAGCAATGAGGAGCTCTGCCTGGCAACCAAAAACTTTTCTGTGACTAAAATATGAAGAAAGCAAATTCTTATATCACCTTGTCAAGGGCTTTCTTTCTTCCAAATATAAAAGTCATTTTAACATAGTCATTAGTCACTATGAGACCAATCTGCTGGGTCCAGTGCAGTTTGCAGACTGGGAGCAAGGCACAGAACATTCTGCAAAAATCAGGGCAGAGCAGACCACAGTCCATGGCAGCAAGAGCAAACAAGCAGAGTAAGGACAGATGAACACAACAGCTGCCATGCAGCATCAGGACCTCTGACCTGACACAATGGAAAAAATTCAGATTCATTGCTTTTTGGCTGTCACAACATACTCCAGTCATTAATAAGGATCTCTCATCTTTTGCACAAGAATAGTTTTATTTACTCTTACTGGAGCTTTTAAATTGCATTTCCAAAATTCATGGTATGATGAAGTATATTAGGAGAAACAACATTTTCTTTTCTGTATCATATGGGTTCAGTTGCAAAATAGCACAAAATTGAAGAACGTGGTTTCAGAGGAATATGCCACACATGGTGTGTGAGCAGAACCTGCACCAGACAATGGCCTGGTGCAGAGGGATATGAGATGAAGAGGGACTCAAGGGTGATCAGCACCTTTTCACATCATTGCCTTCCTACATTCAACTGGGGCAGATTTAACCATCTAATTGTGTTTTAATTTCTAGGTCAAAAAAATAACTTCTAAAGGAAAATAGAACAGAAAAACTCACCCACTGCAGTCCTTTGCCACATGTCTAGTTGCAATATACTCACTCACATTGCGTGAGTGAGTAACTAAATTATCTGGATAATTTAGTTATATTTATTCTGTATTTAGAAGATGAAATTTAGAAGGAAAGTGGAGTCATGATCTGCTGGATGGAGTAGGGATGGGGTGCTTTCAGCTTGCCTTTAGCCATCTGCCTCTGTCATCAATGGAATAGGGAAGAGGCACTTCTAGAGCAAGTTGTCCCATCCAAAATAAGCCTCTAAAATGCTTTTCAAAGGTGAGATGTCTTGTCTGTGAAAGTTTCATTGATATCCATTTTCCAGACTAATGCAATTACCTGTGTTTTAGGCCAGAGAACAGAGGCTCCTTGCACAGCTTTAGGCAGGTATAAGAAGTACCAAACAAGCTCCCCTTATAAGTGGCTTCTGAGAATTATCAAGCTGCCTGCTTTTCTATTCCTGCACCCTGAGCTTGGCAGAATTACCAGCATTTATAGGATCCCATTGTCTTGTCTTGTCTTTTGATACTTTGAAATGTGCAAAGGGTGCTCACATTTTGTGTGAGGGGGTGCATGGTGGAATGCATTTTCACAAAGGTTGTCTTTAGAACAGGTCTAACTGTGGGTGACACTGGAGGAGATTTGGATGGCTATTCCAAATTCATCACCACTCATCTGAAGGCCAAGTGGAATCACTGCGTTATCAAGCCTTGCCTTGTGCATGACACAGGTGGCAACATTTTATGTGTTCTTTAGTAAGATTTTCACATTGTAAGGTTTTATTCCTTGTTTTCTTTAATACTCCATGGTTTGTTCTGTTCTGCAGTCCATCTCTTTTCCATGGCTCTTTGCCTTTGCTTTTCAAGCAGCAGGATCTTCCCTGTTCCCTGTCCTCTACAAGGATCATTTGTTACCACAATGCCCGTGGAGGAGTCTTCATCTTCCTGATCCCTCTTCTCCAGAGATCACCAGCACATTCAATTTGCAGCTGGAAAAAGTTCTTTCAATCTCTGCTACTACATCCCTGTCATTGGCACTTAGATCATTTATGAGTGTGTGAGATGTTTTTGTAGAGCACAGCATTTTTACTGAGAGGTGCAGGATAAATTCTACACAGCACCAAATGAGACAATTTAACCTTAGAGTTATTTTAATAATACCTTTTATCTAAAAATAATCATGCCATTATAAGGTTATTGAAAAACAGTTAAAAGAATTCATTACAAAGCTATGCAAAGACTGTATTATACATTTATCTTTGTGTAAAGATTTTGACCTTCATATTTAATCATTCATCTGTAATAATAAACACTTGACTGAGAAAGTAATTTCTGCATAGCATTGAAGAATTTACTCTTAAATTCAGTTTTAGGTGCATAACACTTTCAATAATAATGTCAATACAGCTGCAGTAGTAATGATGTACATAAAATTAATATACACCATTAATGTACATTAATGTACATGAATTATAATGTACCTTAGGATGAGTCTGAATGAGCATTCAAAGAAGACTTTCCAATATTCTGAGAGCTCCAGTTTCTGATGTGAATAGTTACTTTTATTTTTACAAGGAATGAGATGTGTTTAAGGTTAATTAATTCTTTTTGCCTGACTTATTTTTAGCAGAAGTTTCCTTATTTGATTGGCTACAATGAGAGCCATGCTCTACCCTTTTCCTGTAACTATCCTTTCACTAATTGCACCTGGCAGTGTGTAAATAAAGAGAACCAGGAAGATAATGAGAATAAGCAGAATTATGCCAATGATGATGTACTTCTTGTAATTCCTCCAGATCAGGTGATACAAACACTTGAAAGGGTTTACAAACCAAGAGAAGGATGTGTCTGGTCGGCTAAAGGGGAAGAAAGAAAAATAAAATATTTTGTTAAGGAGATCTATCTCTTTCCAAAGTTATCCCACTGCAAAATACATACTTGAGACTAAAAAGGACCTTTAGCTCCTTGGAACCCACTGCAGGGATTAGAGGGAATGTCTACCCATGTTCACAAGCTCTTGGGTCACCTTTCTTCCACTCATTCCTGAACCAAGTTCCACACACAACTTGTAAAGAAATTCCAGCTCACATGTCATAAATACTTCGATTTATGTCATGATACAGGGTTCAAAATTGAAAACAAGATCATGATAAACCCTAAAGAAGAAATGCAGGCATCATAAACTTGAGTACAAAAGTTTTCCAGTAATTTCAAGGAATTTAGCATCACAAAAGTGGTAATGAGCCACTACAAAAAGAACAGTGATAGTCATAGTGCCATAATAATCAGAGCCAGCTCAGGTTGGGTATGTGGCCCAAAATGGTGTATTTTCAGAAGGAAATTTAACACAGGCCTCATGAATACAGGAAATGATGAAATGAAACCCAGATGGTTTGCCTGTGTACATGAAGAGCCACCTTCTTCCAGTGGAGAATACCTGCATCCCACATTCCAAGTTTTTTCCAAATGTTGCCCCATGTTGTGTTCTCCTCCATACCCAGAAGTTCCTTCCCACTGTACAACAAAGCTGACTGCACACAGAGAGGAAAACAGTGTTCTATTTAGGGAAAGTGTTGGCCTGGTGTCTCCTCTGGCATGACACCTGGACTGGGAGGGCACTGTGCTGCTGCTCCAGCAGCCCTACCCAAGGCAGCATCTGCCAGCTTTTTAAATGGGATGACCTGATAAATGCAGTGGTGTTGGGCAACATTAACACCTGCAAAACCTGGGCAGGTTGTCTTTCTCACCCAATGTCACTGTAATTGTGCAGATGGTGCAGCAATAAGGAGAATGAAATTAATTGAGGGTCACAAAAAGCGGTGGCCATGTCTCACTCTAGAAAGGTGTTCCAGGAATTTAAGCAATGTCTTAATTATCTAGTGAACTCAGCATTAAGCCAGTGGAAGTGAATGCCAATGTGACAGAAAGTCTGTGAATGTAAAAGGCCAACTGAATATCTTTTTATGAAAGACTGGGCTTTTTATTGAGGTGGAAATGATTCAGAAATAAATCATTGAATTAGCCCTCCAGGTTAAAAGGAATTATAAAAAAACTGGACACCCTGAAGATTAAAACTACTTGAGTAACAAGACCCTGCATGAGTACTTTTCATAGCCTTTAAAGGCTGGGGGAAAAAAAAAAAAAAAGAAAGCCAGACTCTTGCTTATTTAATTTGTTTCCTTTGCAACGTGGGCAATAGAACTCATTACCAGTTATAGCAGTGTATTTATTGTAATAGACTGCATCTGGAAAGGCACCATGTCTTGATCAGCTGAAATGAAGAGATGAATAACCTCACAGTGCTTTGGCCAGCAGGAAATTACACTCATTGAACCTTATTCTTTGTTTGCATGTTTCTCTCTCTAGTTCACAGATATTTAATCTTTGTCCACCTTTGCTCTGGCACATCATAGAGTCTGCTACTGTCTATAGCTCCTAGAAAATAATTTTTTGTTTTGAAATGGTTTTGTTTATTAATTAAAAAGAATAATTTCACAAAAAAACCTGAAAATTTCTCTGCTTCTCTGGGTGTTCCTACCTGATGAGCAAAAAAAATAGGGTGAATGTACAGTACTGGCATAGAGATCTGGAGGTCCTGAGAAAAGAGGTCCTTGAGATCCACTCCTTCCGGAAGAGAGCTCATTTGAAGCGTAGAATCAATTATTTTTTATCTCCCATCTGATTGTGACTACTCTGCATGTATGAACCACTTATTACATGATCTGGGGGCAGTGAGCTGGTAAACTTTAATATCTTTAAACTTTAATGAAATTGAGGCATGCTATGTCTTCAACTGTTAGTTTATTTTCTTCCCAGTGAGTGAGTGTCTAGCCAAAATAATTTTTACTATTCAGATGATGATATTGGTTTAGTAACTTTAGGATTTATTCTGCCTAACTTTAAAGCCTCAGGTAATCGTTCTGGTCCTTCATGGGCTGTCTGCATGGGGAGAGGAAGGACCTTCAGAAGGCCAGGTCATCTCTTTCCCCAGCTCATATCTCAGAATATGTGTGCTAAGGAAATGGGATGACTCCTCCACCTGTACCATCAGCAGCTACAAAAGGAGCCTGAATGTTTTGCTTCTGAGATGTGTAGTGTCAAATGACACTATCCCCACCCTACTTTTGATTTAATTGAGGCATACATCTCAGTTGAGAGTAGAATTATGTTGAGCCATACGTTGGCTGTGTAATCACACCACAAAAACCACTGATAACTCAGTGCAAGATCTGGAGGAAGGCTCTGGTTTTGTGGCTTCTGGGTCAAAACACCTCCAGGCTGTGCAGCAGAGAAGAGGCCACCAGGCTGGTGACAACTTTTTGGCCCAGCAGCACATTTGCAGATAAAATGCCCTTGAGCTGAAAACACAGGGAGCCCAAGGCAGCCATGGGTGCATGGGCTGGGTTTCAAAAGATTAGAGGAAAATAAGTCAGTGCCTTGTGCATCCTGTTGACAACCTTCTGGACATGTAATCCTTCTATTCCTCTTAAAACTCCCTAGGTGATTGCTTCCCACCACATGTATTTCAGAGCTATCCCAGTCCTCTCTCCTCTAAAAGAAGTGCTTTAGTTTCCATTAGTGGGAATCTTTCAAGCAGGCACCTGTCAGGCAAAGCTCATCCTGCCTTTGGGTGAAGGTGTTGGGTGAAGTGATGGATTACAGTCTTTCCAAGGCTAGTTTTAAACAATGCTCTGATACCTCTGATCTGATAATTCCTTTATGCTGCTTCCACTTTTCTCATGTTTATCCTGAGATATATCTCAAACAAACAAAATTGAACAGAATGTGTAATCATTACCATTATGACTAGCAATTGAATTTTAGAGGCTTTGGTAGCAGGAAATATAACATCAACTTCTCACACTCTTTTTTTTATCCAGCTCATAAAAAAATTGCTCAAGTGTTTTAGTAGAACAAAGCACTTCAGCCAAAATAGATTAAAAGTACTTTTATCCTCAATGAAAAGAACTCAGCTGATACTTTTTAAATGTGACAAATACTGAAAGATGAATTGCTCCTTCTAGATCATTTGCCTTTGTTAAAACACTTACAATGTCCTCATTAAAAGGTCTTATGATGAAAAATAAACATCTCCATTTTTTGAGTATGAAGTACAATAAAATTAGAGATGAAAGTCACATTCTTCGTGTGTCTGAAGGAGGGCAATGGTGAAAGGCCTGAGCACGAGTCTTGTGAGGAGCAGCTGAGGGAACTAGAGTTGTTCATCCTGGAGAAAAGAATGCTTCAGAGGAGACCTCATTGCTCTTTACACCACCTGAAAGGAGGCTGTAGCCAGGTGGGAATTGGTCTCTTCTTCCAACAACTGACAGGATGAGAGGAAATAACCTCAAGTTGCTTCAAAGAGGGTTTAGATTGTGTATTGGTGAAAAATTTACTGACCAAAAGGGCTGTCAAGTATTGGAACAGGCTTTCCAGGGCAGTGGGAGAGTCACCATTCCTGAAGGTATTTAAAAGGCTTGTAGATGTCATGCTTAGAAACATGAGTTAACAATGGACTTGGAAGAGCTGGATTAATGGTTGGACTCAATAATTTTAAACATAATTTCCAACCTAAATGATTCTATTATTACTATAATAAATATAATCCAACTGATCTTTATAGGTAACCAAACCGAGATGTTGACTGTATGTGTAAGCTATGATGATTTAAGATGTTATCACGTGCCAGGTCAGCTATGGAACGAGCTCATGTGTGAATTGCAGCTGAGGACAAATGCTCAGCAATGTAATTTATTTGCATTTATTTGCAGATGTCTTCCTCCAGAGGAAGACATTCCAGCAAACCTGAAGGTGCTACCAACAGCAGTGCCAACCACAAAGCCATGAACAAGCTGCACAATTTCTTGCTGAAGGTTGCAGGAGGAAAGAGAAGAAAATCCAGGAGACCAGAGAGGAGGTGTCCCACAAGGAGATCAGGTGGTTGCCCTTCCCCATCTCCTGCTGAATGCCCCTGCCCCAGCATGTTTAATGAGTATGCTCCTACTCACTTGGGTTTTTCCAAGGGCTCAGGCTCCTTTCGAGCTTTGCCCACTGGATTCTTCTCAGCTTCTTCTGCTGTGACCAAGTGAAACTCAGCTTCCACCTTGCCCTGGATCAGAGGGAGAATATGTAAGTATCCAGACCTGGGTTATTATCACTAATTCACAGCAGGATTTGTCTTGTCGAAAAATTATGGAACCAGTTGAGGACAAAGGAAATTGATTAAGGAAAATAAGAGAGTCTTTGCAGTTGAAGAGAAAGCACAAAGGAAAACCCAGGCACAAACTGCTGACATATACTCAAGGACTGTAGGAAAGAGAGGTCAGATATTTTCTTCCAGACTCACAAATACATTTTCTGCTTCTTAAATTATCATGTAATTCATCTGAAAAAACACATTTTCTTTCTTTCTATCTATCTGTCTATCTATCTATCTATCTATCTATCTATCTATCTATCTATCTATCACATCCTGGCAGAGCTGAGTGTCTGAGCTGGAAGCTGTGCTGCTGACATGGACCAGATATAATCCTTCGGTAGGGGGAAATTCAGCCACTCACAAGTGCTGGAGCATTGAGCTGTGGGGTCTCAGCTCACAAAAGGAAGATGGGATTTAAAGACTCCAGTTACAATTCAGAGTGGATAAATAAGCTTTATAGAATCTGTGATGGATGAAAACCAGACAAATGACTTTACATATATTTGTGATTTTCCCACCCTATACCTTTGTGGATGGTATTAATCTGAAGTGCTGATCTATGCCCACGGGCTGTGACTCAGCACAGAGCATGGCTGAAAGAAGGATGCCAATAAAAGTCGTAAATGTGGAAGCAAGGGAGAAATCAAAGTGGACTGGGAGAAAGGGAATCAATTGTACTAGAGTTGAGAATAGGGAAGTAAATCTGGCATTTGGAAGTGGAGTTCATTCACTAAATCCATGGAAAGTACACAGTCATCTTCAAGCTGAATAAGGCAATGAACTTGAGGATGGCATTTTTCATTAAACTGTTCTTTTTGCTGGAATAGACAGAAATGTGAAGGAATGGTGCGCATTAGGAAAACCCTTGGAGAATCAATGAAAGTCAAGAGACAGGGAAGAGACCCCTAAAAAGGACCAAAGCAGGTGAATTTATAGAGGGGTATGCTACTGGAAATGCTCTTGGTCTGTGTCCCTCTAGGGAACTGAATGCAGCTGAAAAGGCACTTTAGTACTCAGTTACCTGGGTTCTTATGAACCAAATATCTGGAGAACCACTAAAGCATTTAGAGGAATCTTATGGGTTGCCAGTGGTGGTTGTTCAAAATCCACAAAATTAGCATACTAGTCCCAGAGAAAAGCTGTTCATCTGTAGTGAGCTGCTTACCGTGAGCTCCCCAGCCTTGATGAAAGGCCACCAGCCTCTGATGCGCTTCTGCTGAAATATGGAGATCTTGTTTTCCTCACTTGCTGCCACAACTGTGCCTAAGTCACAGCTCTTGGCTGTCTTTGCTGCCCGAGGGAACCCATTCAGGTCCAACTCAAGAGTGCCTGGAGAAAGAAATAATTTGGCAACACTCAGGGACCAGACAGACACAAAGACATTCAAATAGCAGCTTCCAGATGAGATCCATGGAGGAGTTTAGCAGCTGAGGATGTCTCTGTACTGTCAGTCATTCATTTGTATTGCCCTGGCATTCTCATCTGACCTAATTATTGGCTTTACAAGAAATGTGTAAGCTTGCAGTGTGGTGCTTCAGAAAGAGAAAAGCAAAAGCTGGGGCTCAGACACCACCTCTGCAAAACACGGGTCTGGTGAGACCTCAGATGGAGTTCAGGCAGATCCATTGCATACTTACCCAAGAAATCATCTGAAGAGAGTCTTTCAAAATCCCACACCTGAAGCACCAGCTCAGCAGGTATTTTACGTTCTGTCTTTTCTAAGGAAAAGATGTTTTCTCTTTTAGTAACCACCATTTGTTTCTCTGCTGGGAGGTAGTGGAACGGGAACACAAAGCGCCAGTTGAAGTTGCCCTCTCCTGTCAAGGAATTGTAATGTACATCTGTCTCCTGTTTGTCCTCTTCCAGTCCCTTTATCCACCTATAGCAAGCACACAGTGGAAAGCATTGCTGTCACCAGGGGATCTTGAAATGTAATTGTTATTTGGTTTCAGGCCTGACCATTTACTAATTCCTCCCCAACCAGTAAGAGACAGCACAGTGTTCGGCACCGTGACAGGCAGCAACAGCCCTGGCGTGGGAGATCCTGGGACACAGCCTGCTGTAATCACCAGTGGTGATCAAAAGCTGAGAATGAGAACATGGATTCTATTTCAATCAGACCCCAAAGCACCACTTGACCAGTACCAGTTTGCTATTGGCCAGGACACCTCCCTTCTTTGGCACAGGCAGTGGTGACAGCATCAGTCATTTATCCAGCACTAATCACCCTGTATTGATGTTTTGCCACATTAATAAATTCTGTGTCACTGTCTCAAGACTGTGATCTGTGCTCAGTATTAGAGCCTAAATTTTTTGCAATTCCTGTTTGTAGTTATAAACATGGTGTTTATATGGCTGGAGAAGTCTCTCTTGTTTTTTTTGTGATTTTCTCTTGGTTTCTGCTACAGTGTGCACAGTATCAGATGTGCTGTGGTGCAAGGGACAACACTTTCTTAAATGTAATTTTCTCATCTGAAGAGAGGTAATGACCCAGCTAGGTATGTTTTTGTTCTGTAGATGATTTATCACACCTTGAATAAAGATTAGCATTTTTGTGCTGTATCCAAAGAGCAGGTTTTCCCCTGCAACCCCAATATTTCAAAAAGGAATTGTGAAAAATGCTAACAACCTGAAACATGGCACTGCCCCAAGTGCAAATCCATGCCTGGTGACAGATACAGTGCTACATGCACTGTTTGAACATAATGAGATTTGTGTCTTCATCATTAAGGCATAGAAGCAAAAAGTTTTCCACTCCTGGCTTCTCTGGCTACTCTGGCACTGATGGTGATGTTCTCATCACACAGCTCAGCACAAAAACTGGCTCCCTATTTAATTCCTCAAATTTGTATTCTCAAAGCTACTCTGCTACTGCTCTGCACACACAATTCATATTGGCATATTAAACTTAATTAAGTTCCACTCTCTAGGAGTGGAAAAATGGCAAAAAATCTAAGACTAGTCTGACACCTGAGATTTTCAGTACTTTGTACTACCACTTATGCCCATAATTTCCTCTGAGCCCTCTCTGGTACCTGCATTCAAATCCTGCTCAGAAGAAGAAAGTAGTATTCCAAAGCTGGCAAGGAATTAAGAAATAACCTACTGCAATCTTGGGAAATGAAGGAGATGAAGAGCAGAAAGTGCCCATGTGATGTTCTCCTCAGCATGACCACAGTCATTCACCCACACACACTCCCCACATGAGGTTAGAAAATATTTCCAACAGAAATGGCTTGACAAACACCAAGCTTTCTTATTTCTAACTTGGCTATAATGCTCTTTTCTCTGATTATGTCAAACCTCTCTGCATCCATGTAAGCTCTTACAGTTCAAGTTCTGTAAGTGTTTGATCTCTCTGTGCTAAACTGTGAGCTTGGTGCTTGTTGTGTGCCATCTCTGCCTGAGTAGGAACTAATGATTAGTGTCATTTTAGTTACTCGATGTTCAGAGAAATAAAACAGGGCAAAAAGGGAGCAGTATCCCATATGGGTGAGTAATGTTGGCCAGCATTTAGTGCAAAGGTTACTGAATAGCTCATCAAATATTCTCACAACATAATTTTTTCCTCTGATTTTTGAATGAAATATTGCATGTTATTTTGCAGTGTGAAGAACTTACCCTTTTACATAGATATCACTTGATTTTTGCCCCGTAAAGATATTTTCATCTTCTAGAATGACATCCTCTGTATTCCAGATTATTACCCTCAGTTCATATCTGAAAAAGAAAAAAGGATTGTGTGTAAAGCCCTGGTCAGGCACTAATGCCAACCTCTGTCAAATCATGCTTTTTATAAAGTGAGAAATATTATGCATCAGTTTATGCATCAGTCTCAGGACTCGTCTGTTTACAAGAGTCTGGTGATAGAGTGGAGATGTTGTTTCCCCTGAGCTCATGGACTATAATGGACAACAACAGGGTCACTGCTAGCTTTGGAGGGATGGAAAATTCCTTGCTTTTTATATGTCTGTTCATTTTCAACTTTTCTTCACAAAAATACTGCAGTGGAACAAGGCAAATTTGATCTGAAAAACTTTATCAGAGCTGTATCCAAAACAGTGATCACCTTGCTAATAAAGAATAGAGCTCCCTGAGAGGTGCTTTTTAGAAGAAATGCCTAAAAATATTGCATTTTGAGCAATCTAGGGCATTAAAGGGGAAGAGGACTGCTTGGAGATGTTTGCATTTAAGCAGGTACAATCATCGTTAGAAACAACAGTAAAAGGAATTAAAGTTTGTCCATCCTTTCCACTCCCTACATGCAAACATTTATGGTGGTCATCCAAAGCTCTCAAAACTTGAGCTGATATACAGATATTGCAGGTGACATAAAAATTTAATGCTGAAAAATTTAGGTATTCCTTAAGTCATTGTATGAACTGCAAAATACATTTAAAAAAAAAAAAAGACTAACTATGTTTGATAACACCAACATACAGTTTCCCTGATATGACATGTTTTGTCTTAGAAACAGTCTCAATCTCAGGGTGTGGAACAATTTGCTTCAGAAGTTACCAGATACTCTCTGTGTCTGGTATCTGCTCTTAAGCTCCATGAAAACCAAGCCTCTGCAATAGCCAAAGAAATTTGAATCTGCAATGCCCCACCTGAGTCTTGTTCAATCAAAGATCATCAATAAGAGAGGTTTTCACAAAGCTTTTGAAGTTTTATAGAGGCTGGAGCCTGTTTTGCTGCAGCAAAGATGCATTTGTCAGCAAGACGTGTAATTTGTGTCTACATTACTGGGATTTTTTCTCATAATTAATGTTCAACAGTATTTTCCCCTGCTACAGTATACAACAAAAATGGCAGCAACAATTTGGTTTTGTGGGCTTGATTAGTTTTAAATATTTTTGGATTGGGAAATGCTTGTTGTTAAGAAGTTTTATAGAAAGTTCTGGTTGGAAAGAAGTGATTGCTACATGGATTGCTTGTTTGTTTGTCAAATTAAATAACATAGGAATAGTACCCGATGATGTTTCAGACATGAAATTCTCAGGAAAGGCCTTGCTAAAATACAGGATGGGCTGAGAATTCTGTTACTCATTTTAGTGTTTTCTTTGCAATATTCAATTAGCTTGAGCAACAATGTGCAGTATTGCATGTAAAGAAGCATAAGGAAATGGTAGAAGGCTATTCCAAACAGATGTCTTCTATCTGTTGCTGATTTATGTGTTTCCTGATCTTATCCTTGGACAAATTGCTGGAAACTCAATACTGTAATGTTATTGCAGCAGATTAAAGAGCTCAACCAGGGTCGAGGAAGTTATCTCAGTCAAAAAATTAGTGAAACCAGAATTATTGCAGCTCAACAAGCAGATGATAACATCAGAATTACTTGCTCTAGCCACCAATCTCTTTATTATAAAGGATAAAGGGATAAAAGATAAAAAAGGATATCTTTGTAAGAATTGTGTGGTAGGTCTTGCTGAAAAATCACCAACAGTTCTTAGAGTTGTTTAATGGAGGAAACCAAACTAGATGCTCCTCTTTGACTTGAAGCCATGTGAACCTAAGAAAACTTTCCTCGGAACTGGGGAGGTTTGTTTTAGTAGTTCATTTTCTGTTTATTTCCAGACACTTAGGAAAGACTCAGTCTTTGAAGAGTTATTGCCACTGTGGTGGGAGGAAAGCACAGAGTATTACCCTTTGGGCTTCCTTGGTGAAATGTCCACAGGGGGTCCTGGCAGAGGCATATCATTAGGAAACATGTCAACCCACATCTGTACACGACCCTTGAAAACAAAGAGATAAACATCCCTGTAAACCTATTTCACAGAGGATTTAAAAAGCTTTCAATGTAGTTCTGACATCCAAAATCACCTTTTCCTCTACAAACACCAACCAGCTCAATATCCTGTAACTACGGTTTAATCTAGGAACTTTCTATAAAATGTCTTTTTCATGCACATGTTATTTCAGTCTTTCAGGTATTTGGTGAAGTTGAAATAGAGCTCAAACACTGTCAGTGTTTGAAAACTGACAGTTTTTACTGAAGTAAAAACTTTGTTTTTACTTCAAGGTAAAAGCCATGCAAAAATAGTATGTGATGAACAGAAAAAAAGGCGAACCAAGGTTTAGATACAAGCAGAGGTTTTGTTAACTTAATAAAGTAAAGCACTTAAAAGAATAAAAATGTGCAGTTACACCTTGTGTGATTACTGTGTATTTGGGCAAGTGGCTGTGTGCACACATGGGAGACAATTTCCAGGTTAACACTGTGCAAAGTCTCACATTTGGTGCAGCATTGGCGTGCTGGCTTCATGTTTGCAGTTACAAATAGAAACCACAATAAGTGGAGGGAACGAAAACTGCTCCTGGGTCCCCCATCACCAGCACCTCTGAGCTGCTCTACCTGTTCCATGCCTGGCTTGTCCTTATGATAGAGAGGCCGAGTCTCAATGTGCTCTGGGACCAGTTTGTAGCCAGCTCCAGGGATTTCTTCCCAAGCACGTAAAACCTTTAAGGAGAGATGTTCGTATGATTCAACTGGCTCCTCTATAGGAAAGAGTAAAACAAAAAGAACAATGAGAGCTGAATTATAATATTGAACCCCTTGGTAATATGTTTCATTAGTTGTTACAGGTACTCATTAAAAACTTGCTTGAGTTAAGAGGAAGGTTTTATGCATTCCAGCTAAATAAAGAAGGGCCTTGAAATACTTCTAATTTGCATATATAAGGGAACCCACTGGGTTAATTAGAAGATTATCACTCAGGCAGCAGTTTTCCTGTAAAATACAGCAAATTATTCCACTGCTACAGCATCAGTTTTTAACAGGAAGATGGAAGAAACATGTCAGTTATTCTTTTGGCAGAAAATTGCAAATTTTTAAAGCCTGTGAAAGACAAGGAGACTTGGATTTGACAAAGCTGACAATAAATAGGCACTAGAAGTTAGCTATGTCTCCTTTTACTTTGTAATGGCAGCAGCAAAGACCTTAGAGAATTGAATCACACCTTAGAGGAAGAGAGTTGAAGCCCATGGGCAAGAACATTTCACCTCCTGACCCTCTCACCTTGGCCACTGGAAGAGATAACCAGAGAATCCCAGAGAATGGCACCTCAAGGAGGGACCAGTGCTAATACTGAAAGTAGTGTGGATGTTAGAAAGCAGAGAAAGCCCTTTGAGCTCTTGAGCTTCTCTTTCCTCCCTTTTTGTGTGGGCTCCATAAAAAAGGAGCCCAGACTTTTGACAAGTGATATCTTCTAGATTAGAAGTCCCTAAGTGAGAAGAAGGTTAAGATTTATTTGTGTCAACAAATTGTTATCACTTTTCCTACGCATGTTGCTATGTCTGAATTACTGATCATTGGCAAAAGACTCATTTGGAATTTAAACAGTAGGTATTAAACCCTCCCTAATGGCTCAGAGAGTGAGGAAGGATGATCTTGTGATTATGAATCTTGGTTCCCTCTTGTCCACCAATATGTAATTTTAGCCAGCTAAAAGCAAGATCTCTGGCTGCTATTCAGTCAGGCAGCCTCAGTAACAATGACACAGATTATCCCCTAGAGTATCCTGTATCCTCTCAAAGAAACTTTTCTAAAGATTTTTTTTTTACCTCTGAAGATTCATATTTCTTCCCATTGGCTACAGGTAATCCTAGACTACCTGGGAGTAGTGGACAGGCAGTTGGACTAAATGATTGTTGTAGGTCTGTTCCAACCAGACTATTCTTATCCTATCCTATCCTATCCTATCCTATCCCATCCCATCCTATCCTATCCTATTCTATCCTATCCTATCCTATCCTATCCTATCCTATCCTACTCAACTTCTTTGTTCCTAGAGCAAAGTTAAATTTTTCCTTCCCTTGCAAGTTAAAGCTGGATGGATAATTATAATTTTCTCCATCTGTAGAGTGGAAATGGGACTGCTTTTCCTTTTCAGTGTGCCTCTAGAGCTCAAATCTGTGGCCTTTGTTAGTTCTACAGATCCAAATTATGGACACCACAGAAATCCATCAGGAAATAAGGACCCAGATGTACTTGTCAGAACAGCAATCTGGATAGAAATTATGTAAAGACTACATGCGATAAACTATTTCTGTACAATATTGAAAAACTTGTGTACATGAGTCTTTTGGTCTTTGCCATCTGGTTCTACATTTCCTTGCTTCTGATTTCCATCATCTTATCTGACACTGGTTTGTCTTAAGCTCATTTTAGTGAACCAGAATTTTGATTGAGACATCCTGTTGCTGGTAGTCATACTCAGTCATCTGCTAGTGAGGAAAACAAACAGCAGTACTGGAGTAAAATATCTCTTTCAGGCCAAGAAACCAAAAATGGATCAACTCTTCTCCCTTCAACAGCACTTCCTTGGCAGCCTTCCACTCAAGGTGTGAGCTGTATTTCGTAGTTGCTAAGAAGAACTGTGTCAAAGACAAACCAACCCTGATAAGGGACTGGAGGTTTTCCTGCACTGCCACAGTGTCCACTACTGTCTCTGAGACCAGCTCTTCTCACTCCCCTTGAAAGGCTTCATCCTCACATCTGTTCTCCTTATTCTAAGTACAAAACTGAGTCATAGAATGGTTTGGTGTCCTAGGTTGAGCAGGAAGTGAGGTTTTTTTTGGGAGGTTGTGGTCAAACCAATCAGTGCTTGGATTTGAATATTGGCACCTGGTTTGGCCACTGAAGGTGTGCACTGCCTCTGAGAACACACAGGGGTTAAAAGAGCGGAGAGTGCCCAGGAGAACCCTCTTGGTTCCGGTCTGTGAAGGAGGTCAGAGCTCCCCTGCCCAGCCAGGGCTGGGTGGGGGAGGGGAGGCCATGCGGCCTGGTGAGGTAGGCCGGAGCCTTGGGCAGAGAGGGGGGATGAAGGCCCTGCAAGATGGAAGGGTGGAAAATAGAGAGAGGCATCGGGGCTCCCCCCATCCCCTGAGAGAGAGAGAGAGCGAGCCCATGCCTGTGCTGACCTGGACTGTACTGTGATATCAGCAGCACGGC